>JAXBDA010001036.1:0-34334 GCA_036023075.1 Gaultheria prostrata | reverse complement strand
AGAATATAGTCTAATTCTTTCTTCCCTTTTCTTACCAAATCACTCAATCCAAAGGGGGCTGTAATACTGATCCGGATTAATAATATAGAAATACCACACCCGACAAAAGTGAAAATTTATATAACGAGTCATGTTTTCAACCTGAGCCTAAATATTATAAGCAAAACCACATATTTAATTATCTCGGCTATATAGTCCAATCTGATGCCTGTATCCAGTCAAACAGATGGGCTCTTAAGTTGTGCCATTGAGCTACTCTGGTCCAGACGGGATTAGTTTTCAATCATTGATTTCAGAAACGAAGAAAAGAAAATGTAGATTGGTAGTCTGCTACTAATTTTTCTAATGTGGTTAATGTGGCAGGTTGTGAGACTTTTGATGGTGATTTTTTGGCTTACGACATCAATGTTTGTAGCAAGAAGGCAGAGATTCTTTCTGGGATACATCCTTACTTGGGTGAGAAATTGCAAGCAAAACTGCTACTTTTTCATCCGAAGCCAGACATGGTTTTAGGCAGTTCTGCCGTGACCCTTCTTATCTTATATCACCTCATCCTAATATCACTTACTTTTTGATGTGCATACACCGACCGGCGTATGTTCATTTCCTGATCATATCAAAACGACAATATCAACAAAGAAGGAGAATGCATCGACTCGTCCTCCCTCTGAGCAGTGGAATCCCTCTATGATGTTGTCAAATTTGTCATCGGTACTATATGTCTGCTCTCTGAACACACACACGCACACAAGTCCGCATATAGAACTCTTTTTGGGTAGTCCCAGGAATTCAAATTTCTGATGCATTATAGTCTAGTTCTGTTTTTTTTTTTTCCCTCCAAAATAATTCGTTGTTTTTGTCATGATATATTCATTTTTCTTGGCAGATTCTTCTGTTTACTCTTGTTTGAGCCTTTTTGTTTATGATTTTGTGTTTTCAGAAGGCAAGGTAATGAAACTAAGCCAACAATCCATTCTTATCATTGTTCTTGGTTTTTCTTCTGCCGTCATAACAGAGGAAGACATTTGTGAAGAGTTCAAATATATAATCGCAAGAGCATCTCCAATGGGATAATCAAAACATCTAAATAACCAAAGTTAACAATGTTTGTCCAAAAATTGGCTCACGTTGGCATGATCAAAGATAACAACCTTTTAGCCAATAACCAAATTTTGGCATTTGGATAATCAAAAGTAACAACATTTTCTCAATAACCAAAATTCAATAACCAAATTTTGGGGACCACACCCTATTTACGAGTCTTTTCTTGTAGAATGGATTCAAAAGTAACAACATTCTCCCTCCATTTTCAAGTACTTACTTCAAACTCAATTTTTTTTGCACTTTCTCTAAAAAATTTAAAATTATCAATAATAATTTGTTTTGAAAATATGTTCAAGATTGGTCTCGTTTTGAAGGTATTGTGAATATCTTTTAAATGGTATTAATATTATAAAAAGTATATCTACAAATTTAAAGTTGTACCCATTTTATGAACAAAAATAGAGTGAGTAGTACTTTTTTTTTATTATGGACACAAAATACCATTGTGACACTCCACATTGTTAACTTTTATAAATGTCTTGTATGGATAATCAAAGTCTGATGTGGCAACTTTTGATTATCCAGTTTTGATTATACCACTGGTGATGCTCTCTAAGTACCTTATGGGCTATTTTTCTCCGGGAGCCTGTTTACGGACGCTTCCTGTATGAGCCTGTGAAAATATATATTTCTTTTCTTTCGGCGGGTTCTATTTTAAGCACGATCCTCCCACTCAGCACACATATAGACACCCCGAATTTTCGGATAATGTGAGTTGATATGGCATCTTCTTTGTAGTTTTGATCAAGAGATACCTCATACTTCTGGATCATGCACCCAGCTCATACAGGAAGCGTCTGCTGGTTGGATAAACATATGGAAGACTGGTCAAAAGCTGACAGGTTTTTTTATGAACTCCTAGCAGTAGGCAGTAGGATAAAGTTTAGGAATTCATAGAAGTGGATATGCTGCAGGGCATTCGGCCAAACTCTTTTGGTCTGTGAAAATTGTTTAGGATTACCAAGAAGCAGAAGGAAAGTGAGGAAAGACAGGATGTGCAGTCTCTTGATAATACGATTCTTGATACGGGTAGAGTTTCCATGAACAGCGGTCACAGACATAAGCAGTCAAAGAGACAGAGAAGTGAAGAAGATTCTTGAAGGCTGATGCAGACTTTTGGTGAATGCTCTTTAGGCGTAGCTACTTCTAGGTAATTTTTCATTTCTTCTCAAATTTCAGTGCAAGGTAATTAAGGCTTAACTCCAGTCTCCAAGACTTTCTTCTCGGACAGTTGTTTTTTTCCTTTGAAGCAATATCAATTGGAAAGCATGGGAAACGAGATGACTTCCCTTTAGTTTAGAGGAGCCAAACTGAGTACCCGACTGTGAAAGGTCTAGTTATCTGAATCCACATCCAACAAGTTTTAACTTAGCAGCAGTGAAAGTCTTCAAATACACAGACCATCGGAACTGTTATCTATTTTGGTGGGCTTTAGCTCTGGATCTAGCTCCCAACTTTAATTACTTCGCTAAGAAGCAACGTTTCAATAAATAAAGAATTGATGCTCAGTTGGAAATTTGATTGAGAAAAATCAGAACCATCGGCAGATGAAACTTGTTACCTCCTCTTAGAAATCCCATTATCACCTAGTAGTGAGCCGGACAGCTTAACAGTAGAGAGGAGAAGAAAAGAAGATCAAATGAACGAGATAGCTACTACAAATCAAGCACTAAGGAGGCATGAACTAATGGCTGAATATTTTTTTTTCCCCTTCCGGTTGTTGAAATTTGTATGAAAATGCACTCTTCTAACTGGACAATACTGGTTCCCTGTAACTTTCACAATTTCTTTTCTACTGTTGCCTGGAACGTACTTCTATTCTTTCATATTGCTTTTCTTTTTTATTCCATTTTCCAACACGTGGCCGAACCTGTAAACATCACTTTAGAGCCGTAGTATCCTTTAATTTCTCTCATTATTAGAAATGCCATGGATTGTGAGAAGTAGAATGAATTTCTTTTGCTGGATTGTCAACTTTTCTATTGACAAAAGTTGGTAAAAATGTGTCCAGATAGAAATAAGATTTCCATCGCCATTCGGAAAAAAAAAAAAAAATGATTCCTAACATCAGCTCCTCCAAGTTCCAAGTTTCCAACACAAGTCTGCTGATTGCAATAATGCATCCCTTCTAAAAGGCTTCTACTTCAAATTCTGTTTGATAGTTGTTTCCTAAGAAGTCATGTACGGATAATGGTTCGATACCGGTATGTCGTTATGGCGAAACATAAAAATGTAGTGTACTGGTATGGCTGTAACAAATGTGTTTTCCATAATTAGAGCAATGTATTAAACGTAATAGTTACACTTCAAGTAAAGGAAATGGCTAAATGACTAGGGCAATTGGAATCCAACACCAATAATAGTTTAACGATAAATTTAAGGTGCAAATTAGAGTTTAAGGCCATTATACTAAAGACCTTATTGACCAAAATCGTCATTTTATAATCATGCTAAGCATAGAAAGTAAGTCTTAAAGACCCTATGGACCAAAATCGTCATTTTATAATCATGCTAAGCATAGAGAGCAAGTCTTATCAACTTAGTTCCACTTTTGTGTTGGGTATCGCTTGATACGGTGAGTTACTTCTATGGTACGGCAAAAGTCAAAGAGAAAAGTTCCAGTGCCAAACCAAGAACTAACGGCATCAACATGACATTATGACTTTTTTCTTGGTTGATTGGATCCCCCGTATGTGCTTCGTGTACGCAGTACTATGCAAAGTACCGGTATCCAGTACGTTATGGGTACGGGTACGCCCAGGTTACATAAGTACCCATGCTTCATAGGTTGTTTCGTAGGGCTGGACACTCTTTAATGTGTTGTTTCAATACTAGATTGACTCAACCTGTGCAGTGCTTTCATTATCTATCTAAGGCCTTTTGGATTGGGTACATACTTGGAAAACAATAGTTTCTCATGCAATCCAACACATTTCCTTCGAATTCTAGTTACCATGTTGTTCAATAGTTTTTAGTTTCTTATTCTCTTGTTTGAGACTACTGCTCATCCAACGAACCCTTTTCCCATAGGACAAGGAAAGATAATAAGAACTAGAAATACTTGGCAAATGGCCGCTTAGTTTGGTGTTGGTTGTCTTGCAGGGTTGGCAAGCTTGCTTCTCTGTTGGTGACTGGCACAACCAAAGGCCCGTCCATTTATTTTGCAGGGTTTACCAGCCGATTCTTTCACTCAGAGTAGTCTTGGTTTGATCTGTTGTTGCATATACCAGGGGTTTACACTGTTGTTTAGAAACATTGAATTGAAAGTGCCCCATCAGAGATTTCGGAATATGCCGTCATTATGAGTTTCTTCATTGTTGCAGTAAATGAATCTGTTTTTACTTTCATGTTCTTGTATGGCTAGTACATTTATCTTATGAGAACACCTATTTCCAATCTTCTAGTTCTTGAAAATTTTCCTGCATCAAGTGAACCCACGTTGATCATCTGACTAGACATTTCCTACCCTAATTACTTCGGAAAAGCGTTAAAATCGCTTGTACCCAAATGTCATGGTAAAAGGAATTTCCGGTTATTGGATTGAAACTGTTTTCAGTTTTCAAGATTGTCAAGTGATCCAATTGTCGTATACGCACTAGAACACATTGAAACACCTTGGAACACCTTGAAACACCTTGGAACACCAGTATCAGAAAATTTGGGTACAGAGGATTTGGAAGGTTGAGAAAATTCAAATTTCTCCTCAAATCCACTAGCTGCCCTGTTGGAATTGTTGGTTAAGGCAATTATTCCCAGAAATGGGTACAACCCAAATTTTCTGATGGATAGTCTAGCTCGATCAAATGAATCTGCTGTTTTATTTCCCCTTCCATGAGGACGTTTTAAAGGTTGGGTTCCAATGAATTTTGTAGCACATCAATCCACTTTCAGCTTAAAACGTGGCATGAACAGTATTTATCCTTCATTTACATATTTTCCCTGACAGAGATTATCAATTGGTGATCGCCTTGAAAAAATTGAATTCCACCTTTAACTTTGCCAAATTTATGTTACATTGAATCAGATGGTTATTTCACCTTCTATCAGTGATTTCTTTTTGTCTTCCAAACAGCAATAACAAATTACATCCAAACTGAACCAAAATCATTTCACTTGGAAGAAACATGAAATTATAATCACAAGAAGACATGGTTTGCGACAAGCAGTTCCCTCTCCCTGCTCTCCCATTCATTTGGGCTCATATGCAACCAATCAGTTCACCAGTCACTAACATATAATTCAGCATCCAAAAATTGGGCCATTAATACAAATCTTCTTCTTCTGAGATCCATTGTGTAACAGAACTCTAATTCGGGTGCGCCTTCTCTTCTATACTTGACTTACTGAGCACTAATACACCGATTACAATGAGCAGGGCACCTGCAAACCACTGCGAGAGTAGACTTCCATCAGAAAAGCATCAATCAGAATGAGAACCTCAAATAGACGAATGCGGCATCATCAACAACATTTTCGTAATATCCTTTTCTCAACCACAAGAATAGACTATAACAACTTGTAGTCTTTTTCTTCATGAAAATTTCGAGATACGAAAGCAAGAAGTTAGAGCTTGATGCTATCAGGTAAATGAAAATTAAGGTGCAAAAACTGCTGCAGGCATCCGTAACTCAATGTGTCAACCCTGTGTACAATAATGGGCCAAACCAGTGTTTGCTACGCAAATAGATGCTTTTTGTATGTGAGAATGCTTAGCGAACAACCATCTTGGGATCTCAAGACGTAGGCATTTTAATCTTGAAACTAGTTAAAATATGAGAATGTGAGCTGCAGGAGCCTCGCGAGTTAATACAACTGGATGTGTGGTACACAATAGACTATAGGAAGGTCCACTTAAGGGATTGATTTTTTTTATTTTTTAAACAAAATGTTTCCAGATGCAATTTTGTAAGCAAATAATTTGACATCTATCTTCAACATCTTCCCCAAAACGATTTATGGTGTTTCACATAGTTATAGAAGCAGAATCCCATATTTCATGCTTCAGATACTGCAACATCAAATAACCAAACTTCTACTAAAAAAAACCCTTGCTCAACCGCGGTGCCTCAGCTTTCCAATCCATCAAGTAAGATACTAACAAGCTTGCGCCATGCCCTAGTTTCCTCGGCTTTATTCCTTTCCGTCTTTCTCCCTTGGCAGTCAGATAATGAAGTAAACAATCAAACAAGTCAATGTATCTGGTCCATGCAATCATCCATCCAATCGGCCAATCGTAACTTTTGACAAGTATACTTGCCAAGTACATTAGTTTGCTCACTTTAGATCATTTATGTCTTCTCTCTTTCCAGGAAGAAGCCCTAATAATGCAAACATTAGTAGACAAACACCCTTGAGTAAACGGTCTCGGAATGGTTGTAATTGCTGACTTCTTCGTTTTTTAACAGAGCTTATTATGAGTTCTTGAAACAGAACACTTTTAACATTTACAAGTTACAACTAAAAGGTATGTAAAAACGCCGGTTTCAGTTCTTTTGGATTACCTTAATTGAAAGGGTCTCTTCAAAGAGAGAGAATCCAGCTAGACCTGAAGATAGAAAGTTGGTGGCAAAATTTGTCCCCGTAGCTTGCAGAGATGAGAGAGCTTTCAGGCTATTCACATAACATCCCCACATTACCACATTGAAGAAAATGACCAGACCATACCTAATAAGCTGTACAGATGGAGCAATTTACTAATTAGTTTTGACAGATACAGCAATTTAGATTATTTCATTTTCTCCTTGGTTTGTTCATCATTTTTGGATACACTGAAACGCAGACCAAAAATACAAGTTTGGGTATGAATGAACCATACTTGCCTATATTTCAAGAATTTACAATGGCATGGCTACGACGATATGCAGACGCATCCTCATGATAACACAAGTTTACATAACAGGACCAACTAAAAGTTACTTATCAGTAAATAGTTCCGCCAAATAATAACTCACATCAACTCAGACATAGGTATAGCAGAATTTTGGCTTTTACCTTTTTTCTTAAACTCAAGCACAATGCTAGTATGCTACAGCTAACGTATAAAATAGTTGTCCGGATTAGTGGAACACAAACACGCATGATGTAACCATGGCACCATAAGGGAGGCCAACATGAATTTGAATTTGTCCGGCAATTCAAATTGCTACCAGAGAGGTGTATGATTCAAGACAGTATTATTGATTTTCACAAGTCAATACACTCGCTGAGTCCAACCTATCTAGTTTTCTTTTTTTTCTTTTTTAGGAACAAAACATAATTATAAGAAATACAAAATTCAGTCTACAAAGATAATTTGACTCTTCTGCACCAGAAATGTTTTCCTTGTGTGGACAAACATGGGAGTTGAGTATTCAGATAACTGCATCCAGAAGAAAAACCATTGCAAAGGATGTTGAAGAAAAGATTGACAAATTACGGAGACTGCAACACAAGGAAAAAAATTGCGGAAAAAAAACCACCAAGACACAAATCTTTCGGTTCATTGTATGCCTTGGATCATGGAACAAAGGAACAAATTCCAAAGGAACCTCTTCGCAAAGTGAAATCTAGTAAGCCTAGATATTATGATGCTGCCAACTAGCCGTAGCATACTAATTTGAAGTCACCATACTGCGAGTGAAGTCAAAATGGAAGAGAGGAACACAGAAGTTAAGTTCTAAAAGCTCCCAGGAGACAGATAGAGAAAAAAAACTGAACTGGAAGAGAGGAACACAGAAGTTAAGTTCTAAAAGCTCTCTTTCTTTAATTGGTAAAGTGAACTCTTTCCCTTGCTTCTTTTTATTTTGGTAAATAAAAAGGTTTATGCAATCAAAACATATATGATAAAACCACCAAAGAATGGCATTCCTCTTCATCAACCAAACACAAGAATAGCCACACTCAGAAAACTGATCTTGAAAAACCATCCACACAAAGACACCATCAAGTGCAAGACACATATTAAACCAAATCAACTCCTTATGTTTGTTTGCTTGATCTGGAAAATCAAAGCCATAACTGTACAAGGATTTAAGATCATTTCGTCCTTAATTATCTCTCCCTTTTTTTATAACTCAGTTGTTTGGATCAGCTTATGCACACCTCCACTAATCCCGTGGAACCATCCCACCTTCCACTTGCGTTCTTAATAATTCTTCCATTTCGCTCAACCATACAATTTGGAAGGTAAACACTAAACACCATCAAAATACAAGTAAAATAAACAAGCATCCATTTAGGCTCATCGGAATGCACACCGTAGGCGATCAAACCAACGCCACTTCGGAATGGAAACCGCAGATAGTGTTGGTTTTCAAATGCAACGCAAAACAGAATTCGAATTGAACATCAATAGCCTAGGGTTACTAATCGAACGGAAGGCATTCAAGTGAATTTAGCAGCAGAAAAATAGGTGGGAAAAAGGTCGTACGTGAGATGAGAAGAGCTTAGCGGAAGTGGCGGCGAGAGCGGCGTTGACTCCGGCGGAGATCGCCCATGCGTAGCCTCCCTTGTTTCCCTCCATTGCAGCGACTCTTCTGTAATTTTCCCCAGTCAGTGTCTCAGTGAAGTGCTATTTGGTTTTGATTCAGTATATACAGACCTATTTTAAAAAACCTAAATTCATTAACATCAATTACTAATTCATTTTCAATTAATATGAAATTTTTAAATGATTTGTATTTTTCCGGGTTCAATAATATGAATGCCTCATATCATTAACGTATTATCGATATAGATAGAAAACATGCTTAAAGTCCCCCTAAGAGTTGTAGACATATAAGGAGATATGATTCAATGTATCCAAATCAATTTTAAGAATTAGAAATTGATTTAGATTAAGCACTAATCTGTAATTTATTTACGAGATATTCGTACATCATATGTGTTGTAAAATTTTTTACACAAAGAATGTCTCGGATCATTAAATAATAGTCGATATAGGTACAAATCATCCTTAAGTTCTTCAGAACTAAACGCAGTCGTTTTGGGTACATGACACAGGTTCAACCTGTATCATGACGTGGAAAAGTGAAACTACCCCAGAGTTCTTTAGAACCAAACGCAGTCGTTTTGGGGGCATGGCACAGGTTCAACCTGTGTCATGACGTGGAAAAGTGAAAATTACAGAAAAAGCCCTCTTCTCTCCGCACAAATGCTTACACGCCTACCTCGCAGTCGTCGGAGTGAGTCTCAGATGGCGATTCCCAACTGTAGAAGATGTCTTACGCGAAAATTCCGACTACAATTTCAGTCCCGGTAAGCTTTGTTTCTTTTATGGTTCTTTTCATGATCTTGGATAGCTCATGAATTTTCGTACAGTATATTGTTTTGCATGTTCTGTTTGCGTCAAAATTCATCACGATTCATTTCTGTTGCACCCAAAAAAGAAAAACGGGATTGCTTCGATATTTGATTATTAGTTTTCTACGCTCCCAGGTTACGTAGGGATGTTCAATGAATCAATATGATCGTGTGACTAAGAACTCGTCCTATTTGTTCTTTGATGCTAGTGAAGTTTGTTTAGAGGTACCGAGAAGTTCTAGTAAAGGCCAGGCGCGAAACGGAGTGAGGGAGGCGAAGCGACCGAATGGAGCGGAGCGGAATAGAGTAGGTGTAATTAGGGTGAAATAGAGTAGGCGTAATGCAACATTACGTTTTGATTGATTTGCTATTGAGAAATTGGCCATATGAATAAACAAACATCCGGACAATCAAGAAAAGAAACAAGAATGCAAGAAATAGGGATTTTACATGGTTTCCAATTGTGTTTTTAGTACATTGAAGAAAATAGACAAGAACGCAAGGAATAGAGATTTACATAGTTCCCAACTGCGACCTGTCCGAGCCCGAATAGCCTGCGAAGTGCGAACCAAATTTAATCAGGCTTCATAAGCGCAACAGTGGGACCGTATCTCTGGATTCGACTACATCCACTTCATAAGCCCAACGGTGGGACCTTATTTCTGGAGTTTGACTACATCCACAAAACATTGGGTGTGGAAGGCATCCTGCCAAACTCTTTTGGTCTGTGAAATTTGTTTAGGATTACCAAGAATAGGAAAGAAGGTGAGGAAAGACAGGATGTGCAGTCTCTTGATAATACGATGCTTTCACAGACATAAGAAGTTGTCTCTCCGAAAAAACTACAGCGAGTCTGGAGAGGTTTTAATTTGAGGGTGTGTCAACTTCGTATTAAGGCCTTCGTGCCTTAATCTGACTTCTACTAGAACGATTGTGTTTGACCTAAGGGTGAGGCCGAATTGTGGTACATTGTTTTTTTACTCTTCTGCAGGTTGTTTTTTTCAATATACTTTGAAGTAATATCAATTGGAATGCATGGCAAACGAGAGTACTTCCCTTTAGTTTAGAGGAGCCAAACTGAGTACCTGTCTATGAAAGGTCTAGTTTCCTGAATCCACATCCAACTAGTTTTAATTTAGCAGCAGTGAAAGTCTTCATATAGACAGCCATCAGAACTGTTATCTATTTCGGTTGGCTTTAGCTCTAGATCTAGCTCCCAACTTTAATTACTTTGCTAAGAAGCAACGTTTCAATAAATAAAGAAGTTATGCTCAGTTGGAAATTTGATTGAGAAAAATGAGAACCATCGACAGACGAAACTCGTTACCCCCTTTTTAGAAATCCTCTTATCACCTAGTAGTGAGCCAGACAGCTTGATAGTAGAGAGGAGAGGAAAAGAAGATCAAATAAATGAGATAGCTACTACAAATCAAGCACTAAGGAGGCGTGAAATAATGGCCGAAGTTTTTTTTTTCTTCAGGTCGTTGAAATTTGTAGGTAAATGCACTCTCCTAACTGGACAATATTGATGATTACCCAACTCATTCAACGGTTTTAGTGATGTTAGTTTCATATATCTCATTGATTTCTTACTCTTCCTTTCATTTTGGAAGCACTTTCACAATTTCTTTTCTACAGTTTTCTGGAACATACTTCTATTCTTTCTTATTGCTTTTCTTTTACTTTCACAATTTCTTTTCTACAGTTTTCTGGAACATACTTCTATTCTTTCTTATTGCTTTTCTTTTTGTTAAGTACCCTATTCCCATTTTCCAAAACGTGGCCCAACCTGTAAACATCACTTGAGAGCCGTAATGGCCTTTAATTTCTCTCATTATTAGAAATGCCATGGATTGTGAGAAGTAGAATGAACTTTTGCTGGATTGTCAACTTTTCTATTGACAAAAGCTGGTGAAGGGAAAAAACTGTCCCGATTGAAATAAGACTCCCATCACCAGTCGGAAAAAAAAAATATGATTCCTATCTAGAGTAATGATTTCCACACCTCTACTTATAAATAAACTCACTTTTTTTTTTGTCTTTTGATGGCAAATCGATTTTAGTGTTTGTTTTGTATTAGACTGGTAAATTATCCAGTGTGATTCTTGAGTGAGAGGTGTGCCTCCTACTACTTACTTTGTACTGCGCAGATTGCTTAGTAATGCCTTCTTTTTGGTAGTGACACCATCAAATGGGTTTTGGCCTTTCGTTTTGTACTCTCTTGGAACTTTTAATTTCATGGGTCAGCATTGAACTTGTTGGGATCATCTATGAATTTGGAAGAAAAACATGATCCCGATTGAAATCATAACCTCTGCCTGCAACCCAATTAGAACTCCAATGCCTGGTATTCCTTGGGCACTCTTGGTATGGTCCTCTCACCATGTGCCTAGATGGCTTTCATTCGATGGATGGCTTTTCACCAGAGGTTAGCTGCAAAGCCTGTGCTCTGATTTTATGGATTTGGAAATCTACGTTAAGGAAATGGGGGTCTGATAGAAGTCCAGCAGGTATTGAAGGGTAAACTGCTCGGGCCTTTTAGGAAGAGGTAAATTCTTGAGAGCTCCAATACTTATAACCGTTTTTGCTGTTACGATTTACTACTATATATATATGGGAAAGAGGAACAGCAGAATAATTCAAGGTATGAGCAATAATCTGCAGACCTTCGTGGTGGAAGTGGAGAAGTGCGATAAGGATATGTATGGAATCTTCGAGAAATCTACCAAATATCTTGACAAAATCAGCAAATCTTAGCAAAATGGGGAGTTGAAGTTCACGGATCATAGTTAACCCCAAGCCATCACCTTTCAGTTATAGTGGAGTTGAAGTTCCAAGTTTCCAACACAAGTCTGCTGATTGCAATAATGCATCCCTCCTAAAAGGCTTCTACTTCAAATTCTGTTTGATAGTTGTATGCTAAGAAGTCGTGTACAGATAATGGTTTGACACGGGTATGTCGACACCAGTATGTTGACACGGCGAAACCTAAAAATGTAGTGTACTGGTACGGTTATAACGAATATGTTTTCCATAATTAGAGCAAGGTAATAAATGTAATAGTTACACTTCAAGTAAAGGAAACAGCTAAATGACTAGGGCAATTGGAATCCAACATCTAATAGTTTAACGATAAATTTAAGGTGCAAATTAGAGTTTAAGGCCATTATAATAAAGACCATATAGATCAAACTCGTCATTTTATAATCATGCTAAGCATAGAAAGTATGTCTTATCAACTTAGTTCCACTTTTGTGATGGGTACGGCTTATTACGGCGAGTTACTTCTATGGTACGACAAAAGTCAAAGAGAAAAGTTCCGGTATCCCCAGAACCAAGAACTGATCGCATCAAGTTGATCGGATCCCCCGTATGTGCTTCCTGTACCCAGTACGGATTTGGAAGTACCATGCAAAGTACCGGTTTCTGGTATGTTATGGGTACAGGTACGCCGGGCTATATAAGTGCCCGTGCTTCATAGGTTGTTTTGTAGGGCCGGACACTCTTTACTGTGTTGTGTCAATACTAGATTGACTCAACCCATGCAGTGCTTTCATTATCTAAGGCCTTTTGGATTGGGTACATCTTTGGACGACAATAGTTTCTCATGCAATCCAACACATTTCCTTTGAATTATAGTTACCATGTTGTTCAATAGTTTTTAGTTTCTTATTCTTTGGTGAGTTTTTTCTATAATTCTCTGTTCCAGTGGGGGGCATAATTTATCTTGTTTGGGACTACTGCTCATCCAACAAACCCTTTCCCATAGGACAACGAAAGATAATAAGATCTAGAAATTAATATTTGGCAAATGGCCACTTAGTTTGGTATTGGTTGTCTTGCAGGGTTGGCAAGCTTGCTTCTCTGTTGGTGACTGGTGCAAGTGGCGGATGCAAGATTGCCAATTTGGCCTGGTTTGCGGGGACCACCCTTTAGTAATTTTACAAAAAAATCCAAAAGTGTACTACAAATAGGAAGAAAATGGGGGGGAGTGAAGGGGCCAAACACCCCTCTTTCACCCCCCCCTTTGTACGCCTTTGGGAGCAACCAAAGGCCCGTCCATTTATTTTGCAGGGTTGACCAGCCGATTCTTTCACTCACAGAGTCTTTGTTTGATCTGTTCCTGCTTATGCCAGGGGTTTACACTGTTGTTTTTAGAAACATTGAATTGAAAGTGCTCCATCATAGATTTCGGAATATGCCATCATTATGGTATTGAGTTTCTTAATTGTTGCAATTGATGAATCTGGTTTTGCTTTCATGTTCTTGTATGGCTACTAAATTAATCTTATGAGAACACCTATTTCCAATTTTGTAGTTCTTGAAAAATTTCCTGCATCGAATGAACCCATGTTGATCATCTGATTAGAAATTTCCTGCCCTAATTACTTCGGAAAAGCGCTAAGATCCATCGAATGAACCGATGTTGTTCTTGAAAATTTTCATTGTAAGAGGAATTTCCGGTTATTGGATTGAAACTGTTTTCATTTTTCAAGATTGTGAAGTGATCCAATTGTCTGATACGCACTAGAACACCGGTATCAGGAAATTTGGGTACAGAGGATTTCAGAGGTTGAGAAAATTCAAATCTCTCTTCTCAAAGACACTAGCATCTTGTTCGTTTGGGTTTCCAAAACCGGATTTTGGAAACCCACCCTTGTTCGGTTTCTCCATTTGGGTTTTCTACTTTTTTTTTTTTTTTTTACAGACCGTACAACAAGGGAGGGAGGAACCCACCACCTCTCTCTCTCTCCAACAAAAACTGGTACAAAATCAAGTGACATTTAATTTTTTTTGGGGGGTGTTAAAGTTGGGAGGGAGGGACCCACCACCAGTTTTGGGTTTTCAAGGGTTTTGAGAACCGGTTCTCAAAATCCCAAACGAACAAGCTGTCCCGTTGGAATGGTTGGTTAAGGCAATTATTCCCAGAAATGGATACAACCCAATCTTGCTGGTGGATAGTCTAGCTCGATCAAAATCAAATGAATCTGCTGTTTTATTACCCCTTCTATGAGGACGTGTTAAAACTTGGCATGCATGGTATCCTTCGTTTAGATATGTGCACATTGAACTTTAACAAGAAAAATGCCGGTGGCAGTTAAAAGGGCTAGGGGCAATTGTCCGGCAGTCAAAAGGGCTGTTTGGGTATAGTAAAAAAGTGAACCAGCCTAAAAACTATAGGAAATATAGAATAGATAGGTAATTAAAGTGAGGCATTGCCCCGGCACTACATAATATTCCTTCTACCACTAGATGGACTGCATATCTTAATCTTTCAACTCCGTCTTGCATTTTATCTTTCTAAAATAACTATTCGAAATGGACCTAAATACACAATAAATGTAAATCTTACTTTCTTCCTAGTGCACTCCGTTTACCAAAACAAGAGCGAAATTTGAATTCCACCTTTAACTTACCAAATTTATATTACATAGAATCAGCTGTTTTAATCAGTCATTTCTTGTCTTTCGAACAACAATAACAAATTGCATCCAAACTGAACCAAAATCATTTTCACTTGGAAGAAACATGAAATTATAATCACAAGAAAGCATGGTTTGCGACGAGCAGTTCCCTCTCCCTTCTGTCCCATTCATTTTGGCTCATATGAAGCCAATCAGTTCACCCCCTCGCTAACATATAATTCAGCATCCATAAATTGGGCCATTCATACAATCTTTTTCTTCTGAGATCCATTGTAACAGAACTCTAATCCGGGTGCGTCTTCTCTTCTATACTTGACTTACTGAGCATTAATACGCCGATCACAATGAGCAGGGCACCTGCAAACCACTGCGAGAGTAGACTTCTATCAGAAAAGCATCAATCAAAATGATAACCTCAAATAGACCTAACGCAGCATCATCACAAACATTTTCGTAGTATCCTTTTCTTAACCACAAGAATAGACCACAACAACTTGTAGTCCTTTTCTTCATGAAAATTTCGAGATACTAAAGCAAGAAGTTAGAGCTAGATGCTATCAGGTAAACGGAAATTAAGGCGGCAAAAACTGGTGCAGGCATCCTTAACTTAATGGGTCAAACCTGTGTTTGCTGAGCAAATGCTCTTCTTATACGAGCACACTTAGCATACACTAATGGGCCAAACCTGTGTTTGCTACGCAAGCATATGCTTTTCGTATATGAGAATGCTTAACAAACAACCATCTTGAGATCTCAATACATAGGCATTTTAATCTGGAAACTAATTAAAATATGAGCATCTGATTGGTAGGAGCTTCGCGAGTTATATAATTGGATGTGTGGTACACGATAGACTATAGGAAGGTCCACTTACGGTATTAAATTTTTTTTTTTTAACATAAGGTTTACAGATGCACTTTTGTAAGCAAATAATTTGACAACTATCTTCAACATCTTCCCTGAAACGGTTTATGGTGTCTCAACGAGTTATAGAAGCAGAATGCCGCAGATACTGCAACAACATATTACCAAATTTCTACTGCTTAAAAACAACCCTTTATCAACTGTGGTGCCTCAGCTTTCCAATCCATCAAGGAACATACTAACAAGCTTGTGCCATGCCCTAGTTTACTCGGCTTTATTCCTTTCCGTCTTTATCCCATTTCAGTCAGATAATGGAGTAAAAAATCACATAAGTCAATGTATCTGGTCCATACAATCATCCATGCAATCGGCCAATCGTAACTTTTGACAAGTATACATGCCAAGTACATTAGTTTGCTCACTTTAGATAATTTATTGTTCTCTCTTTCCAGGAAGAAGCCCTAATAATGCCACCATTAGTTGACAAACACCCTTGAATAAACGGTCTTGGAATGGTTATAATTGCTTACATGACTTCTTCGTTTTTTAACAGAGCTTATTATGAATTCTCGAAACAAATTACTTTTAACATTTACAAGTTACAAATAAAAGAAGGTATGTAAAAACGCCCGTTTCAATTCTTTTGGATTACCTTAATTGACAGGGACTCTTCAAAGAGAGAGAATCCAGCTAGACCTGAAGATAGAAAGTTGGTGGCGAAATTCGTCCACGTAGCTTGCAGAGATGAGAGAGCTTTCAGGCTATTCACATAACATCCCCACATTACCACATTGAAGAAAATGACCAGACCATACCTAATAAGCTGTAGAGATGGAGCAATTTACTAATTAGTTTTGACGGATACACCGATTTAGATTATTTCATTTTCTCCTTGGTTTGTTCATCATTTTTGGTAGTGTACACTGTACCGCAGACCAAAAAGACAAGTTTGTGTATGAATGAACATACTTGCCTATATTTTGGAAAGTGAAATTGCTTTATTAGCTCATATTAATAAACAATTTACTATGGCATGGCTACGACGATATGAAGACGCATCCTCGTGATTATACAAGTTTACATAACAGAAGGACCAACTAAAAGTTACTTATCAGTAAATAGTTCCTCCGAAATTTAGCTAATGTATAAAGTTGTTGTCAGGATTAGTGGAACACGAACCCACATGATGTAACCATGGCACCGTAAGGCCAAAATGACTCAAGGCAGTATTATTGATTTTCACAAGTCAATACATTCTCTGAGTCCAACCTATCTAGTTTTCTTTTCTTTCTTTTTTAGGAACAAAACATAATTGTAAGAAATACAAAATTCAGTCTACAAAGATAATTCGACTCTTTTGCAACAGAAATGTTTTCCTTGTGCGGACAAACATGGGAGTTGAGTTTGAGATAACTGCATCCAGAAGAAAAACCATTGCAAAGGATGTTGAAGGAAAGATTGACAAATTACCGAAACTGCAACACACGGAAAACATTTACGGAAAGAAAATCACCAAGTCACAAATCTTTCGGTTCATTGTATGCCTTGGATCATGGAACAAAGGAACCATCTTTACAAAGTGAAATCTAGTAAGCCAAGATATTATGATGAGCCCTGGTACGGTGCATGAAACAAAAACATGAAACGGTACATGAAAAGGGAACCGACGGCTGTCACCGAGTGCATCACAGCCGTCGGTTCCCTTTTCATGTACCGTTTCATGTTTTTGTTTCCTGTACCAAACACTTTCCCTATTATGATCCTGCCAACAAGCCCAGTACCATACTAGTTTGCAGTCACCATTTTGTGAGTGAAGTCAAAATGGAAGACAAGAACACAGAAGTTTAGTTTCTAAAAGCCTCCCAGGAGACGGATAGAGAAGAAAACTGTCACAATGAGGTAGCTATGCAAAGTGTTTTTGACAATTCAGTGGAAGTGTGGAACCATCCCACCTTCCGCTTCCGTTCTTAACAATTCCTTCCTTTTCGCTCAACCATACAATTTGGAAGGTAAACAGTACAACAACAACAATAATAACAATAACAGAACCCATCTAGTCCCCAATCATTGGGGGTATGGGCGGGGGATGGTTGAGGATAGACCTAACCTTTGGCAATATGCACAAAGTGGCTGCGCTCAAAGTACCACTAAAACAGTGGCCCCCCTAAACCTCCAAGAACCGAGGAGCTACAGGGACGTTTCGTTGCAGAACCATGGCCCCAAATCAAAGCCAAAAGGCATCAAGGAGGGCAGCCCTAGAGACCCAAATCAATTTGGAAGGTAAACAGTAACACTATCAAAATTCAAGTAAAATAAACAAGCATCCATTTAGGCTCATCGGAATGCACACCGTAGGGGATCAAACCAACACCATTTCAGAATGGTAAACGCAGATAGTGTTGGCAGATCAAATGCAACGCAAAACATAATTGGAAATGAACATCAATAGCTAGGGTTACTAATCGAACGGAAGGCATTCAAGTGATTTTTTTTTTGAATTTAGCAGCAGAAAAATAGGTGGTGATAAAGGCAATACGTGAGATGAGAAGAGCTTACCCGAAGTGGCGGCGAGAGCGGCGTTGACTCCAGCGGAGATTGCCCATGCGTAGCCTCCCTTGTTTCCCTCCATTGCAGCGATTCTTCTGTAATTTTCCCATTCAGTGACAACAATGAAGTCAAAAACCAATATTATGCGAGTACTACGTCGTTTGTAAAGAAAATTAAGCACAAACTTTGAAACTATTGTTGTCCAAAGATATACCCAATCAAAAAGGCCTTCAGATAATGAAAGTACTGCATGGGTTGAGTCAATCTAGTATTGACACAACACAGTAAAGAGTGTCTAGCCCTACAAAACAACCTATGAAGCACGGTACTTATATAACCCGAGCGTACCCGTACCCATAACGTATTGGACACCGGTACTTTGCATGGTAATTCCAAATCTGTACGGGGTATACGAAGCACCTACAGGGGATCCAATCAACCAAGGAAAAAGTCGTAATGTCATGTTGATGCCGTTAATTCTTGGTTTGGCATTGGAACTTCTCTCTTTTGACTTATGCCGTACCATAGAAGTAACTCGCCTTATAAAGCCATACTCAACACAAAAGTGGAACTAAGTTGATAAGACTTACTTTCTATGCTTAGCATGATTATAAAATGACGATTTTGGTCCACAGGGTCTTTAAGACTAACTTTCTATGCTTAGCATGATTCTAAAATGACGATTTTGGTCCATAGGGTCTTTACTTGAAGTATAACTATTACGTTTAATACATTGCTATAAAATTATGGAAAACACATTTGTTACAGCCGTACCAGTACATTTTATTTTTATGTTTCGCATATCGACATACTGGTATCGAACCATTATCCGTACACGACCTCTTAGGAAACAACTATCAAACAGAATTTGAAGTAGAAAAAAGAATTTGAAATAGAAGCCTTTTAGGAGGGATGCATTATTGAAATCAGCAGACTTATGTTGGAAACTTGGAACTTGGAGGAATCATTTTTTTTTTCCGATGGGAATCTTATTTCTATCGGGACACATTTTTACCAACTTTTGTCAATAGAAAAGTTGACAATCCAGCAAAAGAAATTCATTCTCCTTCACCCAATCCATGACATTTCTAATAATGAGAGAAATTAAAGGATACAACAGCTCTAAAGTGATGTTTACAGGTTAGGCCACGTGTTGGAAAATGGGAATGGGGTACTTAACAAAAAGAAAGGCAATAAAAAGAAGAAGTCCACTAAGAGTTGTTGACATAAAAGGAGATATGATTCAATGTATTGTCCAGGGAACTGTAGAAAAGAAATTGTGAAAGTTACGGGGAACCAATATTGTCCAGCTAGGAGAGTGCATTTTCATACAAATTTCAACAACCGGAAGGAAAAAAAAAACTTCAGCCATTAGTTCATGCCTCCTTAGTGCTTGCTTTGCTGTAGCTATCTCGTTCATATGATGTTCCTTTCTTCTCCTCTCTACTAATAAGCTGTCTGGCTCACTCCAAGGTGATAATGGGATTTCTAAAAAGGAGGTAACGAGTTTCATCTGCCGATGGTTCTGATTTTTCTCAATCAAATTTCCAACTGAGCATCAATCCTTTATTTATTGAAACATTGCTTCTTAGCGATGTAATTAAAGTTGGGAGCTAGATCCAGAGCTAAAGCCCACCAAAATAGATAACAGTTCCGATGGTCTGTGTATTTGAAGACTTTCACTGCCGCTAAGTTAAAACTTGTTGGATGTGGATTCAGGTAACTAGACCTTTCACAGACGGGTACTCAGTTTGGCTCCTCTAAACTAAAGGGAAGTCCTCTCGTTTGCCATGCTTTCCAATTGCGATTGCTTCAAAGTATATTGAAAAAAACAACCGTCCGAGAAGAAAGTCTTGGAAACTGGAGTTAAGCCTTAATTACCTTGCACTGAAATTTGAGAGGAAAACAAAAATTATCTAGAAGTAGCTACGCCTAAAGAGCATTCACCAAAAGTCTGCATCAGCCTTCAAGAATCTTCTTCACTTCTCTGTCTCTTTTGACTTCTTATGTCTGCAACCATTATTCATGGAAACTGTAACCGAATCAAGCATCGTATTATCCAGAGACTGCACATCCTGTCTTTCCTCACTTTCCTGTTATGGATTCGCGCGCTCAAACCCACAGACAAACGCACACTATCGAAGAACAAACCAAGAACAGAAATCAAACACAAGCAAGAAAGAACAAGACACAGAGATTTTACGTGGTTCCGATTTAAGTTGATTGCTTAATCCTACTCCACGGGGTGCTGGGGTGTTTCACTATGATGAAAGTACGTAAGATTTTCAATTTGAGGCCGCCCTAGCTTTGCTTTTATAGACACAAGCAAGCCCATATACCGAAACCCTAAAAAACCACGTTCAAAACCGCACTAATGGTCCTGACAAAAAACACCTTGGTCAGGACCAAAAAAAACAGAACCTTGTTTTCTTTACTAATGGTCAGGACCGACTTAACATTAGTCAGGACCGAATTTTCAGAGCTTCGTTTCTTCACTGATGGTCAAGACCAACTCACAATGGTCAGGACCGGAACTGCTGAAAGTGAATCAGATCAGACTTCACACTTCAACATTTCCTTCTGCTTCTTGGTAATCCTAAACAATTTTCACAGACCAAAAGAGTTTGGCAGAACGCCGTGCAGCATATCCACTTCTATGAATTCCTAAACTTTATCCTACTGCCTACTGCTAGGAGTTCATAAAAAACCTGTCAGCTTTTGACCAGTCTTCCATATGTTTATCCAACCAGCGGACGCTTCCTGTATGAGCTGGGTGCATGATCCAGAAGTATGAAGTATCTCTTGATCAAAACTACAAAGAAGATGCCATATCAACTCACATTATCCGAAAATTCGGGGCGTCTATATGTGTGGTGAGTGGGAGGATCGTGCTTAAAATAGAACACGCCGAAAGAAAAGAAAAATATATTTTCACAGGCTCATACAGGAAGCGTCCACAAACAGGCTCCCGGAGAAAAATATACCACAAGGTACTTACGATTTTATATTTGAACTCTTCACGAATGTCTTCCTCTGTTATGACGGTAGAAGAAAAACCAAGAACAATGATTTGAATGGATTGTCGGCTTAGTTTCACTACCTTGCCTTCTGAAAACACAAAATCATAAAGAAAAGGCTAAAACAAGAGTAAACAAAAGAATCTGCCAAGAAAAATGAATATATCATGACAAAAACAGCGAATTATTTTGGAAGGGGAAAAAAAAGAAACAGAACTAGACTATAATGCATCAGAAATCCGAATTCCTGGGACTACCCAAAAAGAGTTTTATATGCGGACTTGTGTGCGTGTGTGTGTTCACAGAGCAGACATATAGTACCGATGACAAATTTGACAACATCAGAGAGGGATTCCATGGCTAAGAAGGAGGACGAGTCGATGCATTCTCCTTCTTTGTTGATATTGTTGTTTTGATATGATCAGGAAATGAACATACACCGGTTGGTGTATGCATATAAAAAAGTAAGTGATATTAGGATTAGGTGATATAAGATAACTAAAAGCAAGTCTGGCTTCAGATGAAAAAGTAGCAGTTTTGCTTGTAATTTCTCACCCAAGTAAGGATGTATCCCAGAAAGAATCTCTGCCTTCTTGCTACGAACATTGATGTCGTAAGCCAAAACAACACCATCAAAAGTCTCACTGAACCTGCCACATTAACCACATTAGAAAAATGAGTAGCAGACTACCAATCTACATTTTCTTTTCTTCGTTTCTGAAATCAATGATTGAAAACTAATCCCGTCTGGACCAGAGTAGCTCAATGGCACAACTTGAAAGCCCATCTATTTGACTGGATACAGGCATCATATTGGACTATATAGCCAAGATAATTAAATATGTGGTTTTGGTTGTAATATTTAGGATCTAGTTTAAAACATGACTCGTTATATAAATTTTCACTTTTGTCGGGTGTGGTATTTCTATATTATTAACCCAGATCAATATCACAGCCCCTTTGGATTGAGTGATTTGGTAAGAAAAGGGAAGAAAGAATTAGACTATATTCTCCGATCATTCATTTGGAAAAGGCTAATAGTTGCAATATCCAACAATGAAAATCTTCCCTGGCTGCACACACTATCAAAAGAGAAACTACGACCTAATTGAGTGATTTGGTGAGAAATAGATAGAAAAGTACAAAAATGATACGTTTTGAGTTTTGACTATTTCCTTCTCATTTCTCACCAAAACTCACCACTCACCAAAAATGGTGAGATTTGATGAGAAAGATATTCCCTTTCTTATCACACCATTTCAAACAATCCAAAGGACGGTAATCTGGTGAGATTGCATATCTGGTGGGATTGCTTTCCAATTGATATTGCTTCAAAGTATATTTTAAAAAAAACAACCATCCGAGAAGAAAGTGTTGGAGAGTGGAGTTGAGCCTTAATATCCTTGAACTGAAATTTGAGAATAAATTTTTTTCACCTAGAAGTAGATACACCTAAAGAGCATTCACCGAAAGTCTGCATCAGCCTTCAAGAATCTTCTTTACTTCCCTGTCTCTTTGCCTTCTTTCCGCTTTTGGTAATCCTAAACAATTTTCACAGACCAGAAGAGTTTGGCAGTATGAATTCCAAAACTTTATCCTACTGCCTAATATCTATTGCTAAGAGTTCATAAAAAACCTGTCAGCGTTTGACCAATCTTCCATATGTTTATCCAACCAGCGGACGCTTCCTGTATGAGCTGGGTGCAATGACCCAGAAATATGAAGTATCTCTTCATCAAAACTACAAAGAAGATGCCATATCAACTCACATTATCTGAAAATCCGGGGCGTCTATGTGTGCTAAGCGGGAGGATCGTGCTTAAAATAGAACACGCCGAAAGAAGAGAAATATATATTTTTGCAGTAATTTGAGTAAACGGATCTAAAACTATTGTCTTATGGCGCTACTTAGATGAGCTAGCAAATACTTCCTCACCGTGTTTCTGTAACAAGATGAGAATGCTAGTTCGTAATGCAATGATTTGGTTACAATTTTATAATTGAACTCTTCACGAATGTCATCCTCTGTTAGCAGATGAAAAACCAAGAACAATGATATGAATGAGTTGTTGGCTAAGTTTCACTACCTTGCCTTCTGAAAACGCAACATCATAAAGAAAAAGGCTAAAACAAGAGTAAACAGAAGAATCTGCCAAGAAAAATGAATATATCACAAAAAGAACCACGAATTATTTTGGGAGGGAAAAAAAACAGAACTAGACTATAATAAAAAAATATTGCTCTCAATCAACATAATGCATCCCGTAATACCAAAAGAATTTACATGCTTCCAAATACGGAGCTGAATACTCAACAAGAGAGAAAGGAGAGGAATTTACTTGATACGCAAAGTTCACGAAGAATGGCTTGAGACTTGAGAGACCTTTTGAGACTTCGATGGGTGCACCAAAACTGACACTTCTGAGAGTCGGTTTCGCCACCGTCTAAGACTGATATGATGGACGATTGAGAGGCGGCGTGCAACGGAACGGTCGAATCGACGACGGAATCACCATCTGAGACTCACTCCAACGACTACGAGATACTAGAGATGTTGGCATGTGTGTATTTGTGCGGAGAGAACACAATTGGAAACCACGTAAAATCCCTATTTCTTGCATTCTTGTTTCTTTTCTTGATTGTCCGGATGTTTGTTTATTTATTTATTTGGCCGATTTCTCAATAGCAAATCAATCAAAACGTAATTACTGCATTACGCCTACTCTATTTCACCCTAATTACACCTACTCTATTCCGCTCCACTCCATTCGGTCGCTTCACCTCCCTCACTCCGCTCCGCTCTGCTTCGCGTCTGGCCTTTACTAGAACTTCTCGGTACCTCTCCATATGAGCCACAAGTTCCAACAAAACCTTACGCTCTGCCCGACTAATCTGGCAAATTTCACAGTTCACTAGCCGGGGGCCAGGCCCGAGTAAACTTACTGGTTTCGCCCTCTTGGATGAACTTACTGAAGATTCATCATTACCATTAGAAATGACATCTTCTAAACTTGACCATCTAAACAAACTTCACTAGCATCAAAGAACAAATAGGACGAGTTCTTAGTCACACGATCATATTACTTCATTGAACATCCCTACGTAACCTGGGAGCGTAGAAAACTAATAATCAAATATCGAAGCAATCCCGTTTTTCTTTTTTGGGTGCAACAGAAATGAATCGTGATGAATTTTGACGCAAACAGAACATGCAAAACAATATACTGTACGAAAATTCATGAGCTATCCAAGATCATGAAAAGAACCATAAAAGAAACAAAGCGTACCGGGACTGAAATTGTAGTCGGAAGTTTCGCGTAAGACATCTTCTACAGTTGGGAATCGCCATCTGAGACTCACTCCGACGACTGCGAGGTACTAGAGATGTTGGCGTGTGTGCATTTGTGCGGAGAGAAGAGGGCTTTTTCTGTAATTTTCACAATTCCACATCATGACACAGGTTGAACCTGTGTCATGTCCGCAAAACGAATGCGTTTAGTTCTTAAGCACTCTTGGGTAGTATAAGGATGATTTATACCTATATCGACCATTATTTAATGATCCGAGACATTCTTTGTGTAAAACATTTTGCAACACATATGATGTACAAATATCTCGTAAATAAATTACAGATTAGTACTTAATCTAAATTAATTTATAATTCTTTAAATTAATTTGGATACATTGAATCATATCTTATTTTATGTCTACAACTCTTGGGGATTTTTAAGCACGTTTTCTATCTATCTCGGTAATACTTTAATGATCTGAGACATTCATATTATTGAACTCGAAAAAATACAAATCATTTAAAAATTTCATAGTAATTGAAAGTAATTGATCTGAATGAATTTAGATTTTTTAAAATAGGTCTGAGTATACTGAATCAAACCAAATAACACTTGTCAGTAAGACACTGACTGGGAAAATTACAGAAGAGTCGCTGCAATGGAGGGAAACAGGGGAGGCTACGCATGGGCGATCTCCGCCGGAGTCAACGCCGCTCTCGCCGCCACTTCCGCTAAGCTCTTCTCATCTCACGTAATACTCCTACCTTTTTCCCCACCTATTTCACTTGAATGCCTTCCGTTCGATTAGTAACCCTAGCTATTCATGTTCAATTCGAATTCTGTTTTGCGTTGCATTTGAAAGCCAACACTATCTACGGTTTCCATTCCGAAGTGGTGTTGGTTTGATCGCCTATGGTGTGCATTCCGATGAGCCTAAATGGATGCTTGTTTATTTTACTTGTATTGTGGTAGTGTTACTGTTTACCTTCCAAATTGTATGGTTGAGAGAAATGGAAGAATTATTAAGAACGCAAGTGGAAGGTGGGATGGACGTTTCACGGGATTAGTGTAGGTGTGCATAACCTAATCCGAACAAATGAGTTATTAAAAAAATGGGAAAGATAATTAAGGACGAAATGATCTTAAATCCTTTTACGCTTACGGCTTTGATTTTCCAGATTAAGCAAACAAAATGAGGGGTTGATTTGGTTTAATATCTGTGTCTTGCACTTCATTATTGTCGAGATCAGTTGTCTGAGCGTGGCTATTCTTGTGTTTGGTTGATCAAGAGGAATGCCACTCTTTGGTGGTTAGAGCACCTCCAGCCGTGAACCAAACTCGGAACCAAATTTGAAATTTGAGTAAAATCATCCAAAACACACCAAAGAAATGCTCATTGCCTTAAAACTGTACTCTTTTTTTTTTGTCATTCGATATACATTAGTGGGGCGTTAGAGAGGGAATTAGTGAGTTAGTTATTGGGGGAGTCTAGAGGCTATCCATAGCCCTAAACCCCAAACGCATCTGCCGAGACTCGAACCCTGATTTCCCTTGTGGGAGAACTAGGAGATAACCGCTAGGCTACAAGCCGTTGATACTTTATGTAACAAAAATTAGCTTTTGAATCTGTTGGGAACAAGGCAATCTGAGACATTAGTCATAAATAATCTTCTTCTAGCAAGATCTGTCCATCTTGTTCTCAGTCATTGCTCTCAATCATTACTCTCATGAATTTTCTTCGAGATATTTTTTAAAAGATGTTTATCATGCTCGTGCTCTCACTTACACATGCGCATTACGTGACTTAGTCTGATACTACAAATTTAGATCTCCAAGTAGGTATGAGAATGTATATCTTAGGAAGATTTTGTTTGGGTTTAAAAATTATTCATTGAAAGGGTATGTAACGCTATTGAGATCGATCTCACGTTTCTATTTACTCGGTTGAGACCAAATTTAGAGTTTTATTGTTTTCGAAACTGAAAATATTGAAAACTTGTAAAGAGTAAACCATAAATATAGACATTGGTTGCAGGTAATTGAAAGTTGAGAGAATTTTTAACCCCATTATTAAGATCAAATTCACTACTGAAATGAAGTAGTGTGTCGTGAATAAGCTTGGGCTTCTTACTGACCGGCCCCATTTTGTTATCCACTTCCCGTCCAAACCCCTGCGCGTCGTCACAATCATTCCATCCAACCCGCTTCAGTGTAGAAAATGGGCCCAAAAGTACAATTTTTACCCAAGTCTACCACCCAACCCAACTCCAACTTTTGGAACATAAACTATTGATCGAGACCAAGACAGCAAGACCCATAAAAAAACTAGCGGGCTTCCAGGCCCGTTTCCGACTGCTGTGTTTGACTCGGAGACGAACCCAGTCAAGCCGGCTCCGCCGAGTCAACACTAACTCGTTCAAAACGTAGAGACAAAAGAAACACAAACCCAGCGATCCGCGTCAAACAAAATCAGCCAATCACGTACGTCCTTTGTTCATAAATCAACCAATCACTGACGAGCACACAGATCGAGGCCAGTTCGAAATTGTCGGAGCTCACTTCTCTCTCTAGAAAGCCGTTGCGGACTTTCTCCTCGTAAACTCAACCGACCTAACCAATCTCTCTCCGTATATAAACTCCTGACTCCGTCCAATAATTTACTCATCATTCGCACCACCAAACCCTAATTTATTTCTGCGATTTCTCCCTTCCTCTCCTAGCAAGGTAACGATCATCTTCAACCTTCTGTTCTTCGATTCGATTACTTCTCCGGGATTCGAAGGATCTCATCTGAGCCGATCTATTGTTTTTGTGAATTTTTTACAGTTTATTATTAGTATTCTGAAACTTTGGTAGAATGGCTCGTACGAAGCAAACTGCTCGCAAGTCTACCGGTGGAAAGGCTCCAAGGAAGCAGCTCGCCACCAAGGTGTCTTTTCTTTTCATCGATCGTCTTCAATTCCTTCGTCTATCTATCTTTTTATGTCTTTCGATTGCGATTTTTGTTTCATTTTTGGTTGCTCAGACGAAATTAGGGTTCCAATTGTATATCGAATTTTACGTTTGGATGTTGATTATGGTTTTCTGTTGTTGTTTGCATAAAGGCTGCGAGGAAATCGGCCCCAACCACTGGCGGAGTGAAGAAACCCCATCGTTACCGCCCTGGAACCGTCGCCCTTCGGTAATTTCTCATCTTCTACCTCGTCTTATAATTCCTCTGTTCCTAATAGTTCGGTTATTTCTCATCGTCTTCCCCATAATCCCTCTGTGTTGATTAATGGGGTATTTCATTCACCAAACCCTAATTGTACCGAATGTATTGTGCTTTGAACAGTGAAATCCGTAAGTACCAAAAGAGCACTGAACTTCTCATCCGCAAATTGCCCTTCCAACGCCTTGTCCGTGAAATTGCCCAAGACTTCAAGGTGATCAATCCCTTCGGTCCTAAGCATTCGATTCCATTATTCCCTTATTAATTTCACCCTGATCTCTGTCCATGTCACTGTATTCTAATTTGAATTGATTTGTTTGGTTTAAACAGACGGATTTGAGGTTCCAGAGTCATGCTGTTCTGGCTCTTCAGGAGGCAGCTGAAGCCTATTTGGTGGGTCTGTTTGAGGACACCAACTTGTGCGCAATCCATGCCAAGAGGGTTACTATCATGCCAAAAGATATCCAGCTCGCCAGGCGAATTCGTGGGGAACGCGCTTAAGAAAGATGGTGCTTCCATTTTGTTGCTCGAAATCATTAGTAGACTTGATAGGCTGTCTGTTTCTTTTCATTCTATTTGCAAACTTTGATACTGATCACATCTTAATGATCTTGAAACTTCGGCAACTAAGTAGATTTTGTTATCCAACTTTTATATGTAAAAAGTATTTGTGGTTTTCTATCATAGCTCCTTTAGAGTTTTTTCTGTGATTGTTTTCTTGGGTTGAAATTTGTTCTTCTGTATGTGCATTGTGTGCTTGGATCTGCCTTTCGTGGGTGTTCTGAAAATGTCGGTTTCGAAGTACGGTATTGGCTTATATGCTGCATCTCTCTTTTTGTGTATCTGCACTTCTTCCGTATGAAATCTCTCAAATGGCGAGAGGGAGAGGTACCAGGAAGGATTGTGTGATTTGTGTTCTTATTTTTATTTTTCTCATCAATATGTTATGTTTTTTGCAATCTTTCTTGAATGTGTTTGAGAGTTTGAATAGAGGACATGTGTTAGCAATTTGAAGCAGGTGTGAGCGGGAGTTGAGGGTGTGTGTATGTAGCATTAATGGTTTAAATAGGGCTATGATTTGTAATTCACCGCCGGCTTTCGCGAGCATTGTAAGATGGGTTACTAGTTTTGTGGTATCTTACGAGTTATATGACTAATTAGTTTTATCAAATTAAATAGAGCTGACGAATTGAAGAAATGCAATGGGAGTAAATTAACAGGAGACGTCGAATTGTAAAATCAAAAATCACAATGGAAGGCAAAATAAGCATGCATGCAAGAAGATGAATGTTTGTATGGGTGCTCCCAGGAGAAACAAATTTGCACATTGGCGGCTGCCTCTAGCAGGAAAATTTGTAGAATTTTGTCGTATTTCGCTCGGATTAGATGTTCTTCTTGATAGAGAGATTTAGTTGCTTAGATGTTCTTGATAGAGATTTGTCTTCTTAGTGTTGTTTCCTTTCATGTGATCATTCCAAAAAAAGGAAAAAAAAGAAAAAGAAAAAAAAAGAAGCCATTTTTGCAGTTGTAAACTTAAAGTTGTCCCATGAGCTTTAAGAAAAGTTTCAAAGTTTTATTTTTTAATCTGCAATTGCAAGGTTATATTTTGGCATTTTATTCTAGATGGTGTCAATGGTACAGTATTTTCCTGTTTTCTGCCAAAATACCAAATGATAAAAGCTATTTATGATGAAAAAACAAAGCCCTCTGAACATGGCATATTGATTCAAACAATTGCAGTTTTGTTGGGTTTTCGGTAAGGCCCATGTGTTCAGTACCAAAACTGGTCCAAACAAGTTGTACTACTTGGTTCCATGAAAGCCCAAATGAGGCCCAACGTACTTGTATTCGGAGGATTGTTGTAATGGGGCTGATTCAATATCATGGACTGGATTGGATCCGGACCCGAATTCGAAATTTCAGATATAACCGATCCGAAAATTTGGATCCGATCCGATCCGTTTTTTTTTTTTTGGGGACAAAATTTTAAGGGAATAAAAAGTTGCATATTGGACCCATTTGTAGAATCCAAAATCAAAAAATGGGACCTTGGCTAAATTCAATTCACTGCAGCATAAGATAATTCAAGTGTTCCTCAGGCAGGCTCAGAATCCCCATCAATAGTGAATCTAAAGCAAACCAACCAAAAGCACAAGGGAGAGCATCCCTATACACAATTAGTTCAACTTCCTAGCTAGCTCGAAAACAAAGCAACAACAAGCAAATATTATGCTGAACTTAACAGAAACAGACACCAATTACTACAAAACAGAGGACACAAGGGCAACATTTTTTGGGAAATGGGGTGGGTGTTGTGCACCCCTCGGCCGTCCAATTGTGTTTTGATTTTTTTAGTTCAACTTACTTTGTGTTTATACCTAATATCTAGCGAATGTCCGTATCTGAAGGCACTTCACAAGTAATTGTAAGCCCAATAGGCAGAATTTCCTTTGGTTTGGCAAGTCCATGCCCAAAACATATACTTTGTCGTGTATCCTATTTTAATGGCACTGTAATTTTCGATATTTCTTTTTAGAGTGTCTGTTTAGGTGTGGAAAGGAATTGTCCAAATATGTAATTTTTTATTTTTGAGTGCGGTAGTTTTTAGTCAAGTCGGATTGATCATTTTGAAGAAAAAGTATAATGCTTCAAATTTGGCTCGAGCAATTCAAGGCGTTCTGGTAGCAAAACAAACTGTTTAGTTTTGCTGGATATTTGGCTCGAGCAAAGCGACTGGCAAAAAGGCCCGATTCAACAACTATAAAATCTGAGCGTTAGGGCTTTTATCATTAACCACAACAGCCATATTTCGACCCTCTGCGCCTCTCTCTCTAAAATATCATTATAGAGTGCTAGGGTTCGTGAACTTTGAAGATTCGTGAAGGCTATCGAATGTCGTGAGTTCAAGATCATCTTCAAAGGGTTTCTTTGTTCATCTTTAAATCAACGCTTCTCTATCAAAGCCCTTTCGTGGAGTTCGAAAGGCGATACGTTTGGAAGGCTTGAGAATTCAAGACTTGGCGATCATGCAAGGGTGTGATGTACGTGGATTCGGCAAATAGGGCTTAGGATTCGTGGTGAGGATACACGGTCATCAAGTAAGTCTATTTGTAATCACACAATGTTTCTAGTGCATGATTCCTTCCCGTGGTTTTTCCCGTTTAGGGTTTTCCACGTAAATCGGTGTTCTTCGATTGTTTGATTTCGTTTCATTGATTGGTTATAGTTTTTTTGATTGGTGGGTCGTTTGTTAAAAGAGATAAGATTAAAGAAAATCTATAAATCTAGGCAAGCTAGGGTTTTTCACCTATTTTTTTCTTTTTTCAATCAATCTATTCATTCAATCCAACAAAGGAAATTTGACAATGTTCAATCACAACTTGTGTGCGTGCATTTTATGTGCAAATTGTATAATATAGACTCCATTCTTTTGTCTAAATGATTTTTCACTTTTCGTAATTTTTTGTAAGATTTTCATCTTCATTGTTGAGATTATTCATTCATATCAACGAGAGGAATCAGAAAATTATAAAAATGTGTATCGAAGTTTTAAAAAATTGATGTAAGAAAACACTTAATTCAGACAAAGAGACAGTTGCTTGGTACTTTTTTCGTCTTTAGTGAATTCTTTTTTCGTTTTGGTCACTATTTTTTATTTTTAAACTACTGTCCTTCAGATGAAGGATTAATCCGAAAAAAATATATCACGAATCTGATAGTAATAATTTAGAAAAGACAAAGGAAACATGAGAAACAGAAAAGACAAAAGAATAGAAGCTAGAGTTTATACACAAATCTGTATCATTGAGTCTATCAATTAACAGTCCTGGTCTGGACTATCTTGGTCAGTTTAAACCTTAGATTTGAGAGGATCCGAACCCTTGAATTTCCAGTGCACCAAAACAAAAACAAAAACAAAAAAAAAAAAGGCTCCGAATCCTTCCAAATTATCTGCAAATACTATTCAAAAATAATTCAGAAATAGTACTCTCTCCGTCCCTTTTATAGTGTGTACATTTCCATTTTGGTATGTTCCTTAATAAGTGTGTTTTGAAAAGTTAATGGGTACATTTCCTATTTTGCCCTTAAAAGCAGATTCCTTTTTAAAAAGTTAGTTTTGTATTATTATATTGATAATGGTAAGTAATGGAAAGTAGATGTAAAAGTTGATATGAGAGAAAAATAGTTAGAATTTCCCGGTAACACACGTAAAAAGGGACGGAGGGAGTACCATATATGTGTTCACTCCAATTATTTCTGTGTTCACCTTCGAATGCATGACACGCGCCCAAGCAAATCCGCGTGGAGAAAAAAGGGTTAACTTCGGGGCGGTGCTAACTGCTATACAAATGGTTCAATAATTCAACCACGTGGCTGTCCCGTCTGAACGTTATGACGTCTTCCCAATGTCATTGGGATGACGTGCTTGACTTAAAATGCCCCATCGTTAACCAATTGGAAATTGGAAATTAGCATCGGCTTGTCTGGCACTGAATTGGCTTTAGGAGGGCATGATCCAGTGCTCCTCTTTGCCACCGGAAATTGATACTCTAAAGTTTTTTTCCATTTTGTTTTTTATTGATAATGAAACTTTATTTCCTTTCGATGCATTTTTCTCGGCTCTGAAAATATACTGGAAAATTTGTTTCGGACGTAGGATATAATGTTAATAAGATTTTGATTTCTATATTTTTTTGGCGAGTACTTGTATTTTTCCTTTGTGTTTTTCATTGATTGGTTCCGTCCCATTTTAAGTGGCCACTACCCCTATAAAATATATTTTTCTATATAATTTTAAAAAAAAATATTATACGGAAGTATTTTAACGTCTGCAAAAAATACACGTTTCCCAAAGAAGTCACTTAAAATGGGATGGAGGAAGTATAGAAAAATCATTAATATTTCAATTCCTGAAGACTTGAGATCAAACGTCTTACATGTCAATAGTTTTCGAGTGCAAACCTGATTAACCTTAAAAGAGAACTAGCATAGAACCCGTGCTATGCACGGGGTTATGAATAGCAATAATTAACCAATGTGTTTTTGGAAATATAATAGTAAAAAAGAATAAGAGGATAGTATACCCATTTTGAAAATTGTTTCTTTCTCTTTTGTAATCTATATATAACATGTACGCAAATCATGAAGGATGAGTTGTCCCTTTGGAGAGGATTAGAGCACCTATAGCCAATTGATTATCTTGTAAGTAATCTTTTCTAGAGACGACATCCTGCAACAACAAAAAATAAAAAAATAATGAGAAATCATAGAGGAAATTTAGAGAAGGGACTTCTTTTTATATACGAATGTGATAATTCAAAACTCCGAAAAACTAAATGGACATGGAAATAAAACTATAAATTGGAAAAACTAAATGGACATGTGTTGTATCTACAGGTCTCCATTGCTTCCATATGTCGCATCCGTAACTCTCCTCATGAAAACCCATCATGCAATATCATATTTGGGCTGATAGTACAATTTTTGAGATGATTAAAAAAAAGAAGAGAAAATACGTCATTTTATTTCATGTCTCCGTGCATAGCACGGGTTCATGCTAGTACCGTGTATAGCTAAATCAACATATATCCATAGCCGAACATATAAAGTAGGAAAACAATGTCTGTTTAAAAAATAAACAATAACTGTACTCATATGGTTTCACAAAGATTCAGAAGACTTAAAATAGAAAGAAAATTAACCCATGTAATTGGCCTTGGATAAAAATCATCTCATTTCTGAGCGACTTTGGAAGTCTTTAAAAAAAGAAAAAAAAATCATATATTTGGCTAGAACATTTTATTTTTATTCAAACTCTTAAGAAGGCAAAAGAAAGAGATCGAATCATGATTATAAATGCATTCAAGAAACTGATTCTTTGTCCCAGAATTAATATTTCTGCATGCTATCGATTATCAAATAATAACTACATGAGACTAACAAAATGAAGCACTTACTTCACAGATATTAAAGTAAAAATGAACAAAAATAGGTGGACCATAAAATGGTAAGAATAAAAATTAAGAAAACATTCTAAAACATAGTAAGGAGTAAAAGAATATCAAACCTCTCATGAAACATACCCCAACTGTGTGTATGATCGTGCTTTCATGGTACTACCAATAATAAATGCATGCTGCTTTGAAGAGGTGTAGAGCATCCATAGCCAAGCGATTGCATGCATTATATTGTTTCAATCACTGCTATTTTAGAGGAAGCACAACAATCATCAACTAAGACAGAGTCTCTATAAATGAAGACAACTACCAACTAATTAATACTAAAATCAAAGAGAAATGATCAAAGAAATTTGAAGTTACATGCAGGAATAGGTCATTTTAATTGTGGTGTACTTCTATGGACTATAGGAAATTAACTTGTCTACATTTCCTAATTTATTATAATTAATCAATCATATAGATTCCACCTACCATACTTCTATTTATTTTATAATAGCGATATTCTTTGTTTTTTTTTGTCAAAAGTTGAGAGATAGTATTCATCAAAGATTCCCATGGGGAAAGGTTGGGAGTCCACAGATCGGACACTCCAACGAAAACAGGTCATAGAAATACAACGAGAAAGCATATGACCA
>JAXBDA010001035.1:0-63490 GCA_036023075.1 Gaultheria prostrata | reverse complement strand
ATTAAATTAATGTTTAATCTTTAAATAATCATACACAAGGGCAAATAGGTCATTTGACTGATTTTTATGCTATCCACCCAACCTTATACCCCCATATAAACATCAAAACAAACCAAGTACTATTTTACCCACCTTCCATCCAAACCAAGTACTATTTAATCCCCCCTCCATAAATGTCACATCAATGTGGGTCACCCTTACTATCTAATACCCATTACTATCTTATCCCCCCTTATAATTTAATCCCACCAAAACGTATCCCGCATCCAATCGATCCCTTACTATCTTATCCCCCTTACTATTTAATCCTACCAAAACTTATCCTGCATCCAATCGGGCCCTAAGATTGGGTGAGAGTTTGTAAATCCTCCAAATACTGGCAATTTGTCAAATCACGTAAAATCTGTTGTCTCTGTGTTATTGGGTGTATGTGTTAGTTTGTGTGTTTTTGGTTTGATACTTTGGGCACAACATATTAAAGTGATTCAAGGTTGGTAAAAATCTAACCACGGCCAAAGAGAATTTTGCACATTGCTCAGACATGGTTCCTACTTTAGGGAATAACGCAGTAAGAGAGAGATTCGTTTATATATGGAATAGATCTAGGGTTTAGGACTTGTATCCAGGAACGGAGCCAGGATTTTACTTTTGCGGTGGCGAAAATATGTACTTAAAAAATAAAAAGTCAAACTGCATTGCGAGGATAAAAGATTAAAAAATTCTAGTAGTGGCAAGTCTATATTATTCGGAAATAATAATTACATTTTTTGAAAACCTTGTGGTGGTGGCCACCACCATTTGTCCCCTCTGGCTCCATCCGTATCTATATTTGGTACCAATTGGTGTCTCTTTACCTAATTTTTTCACCTAGCTATGTATTTTCCGTGGGCATCGCTCCATTTCGGAAAAACTGCCCCACAATGGAACCATCAACTTTTTGCTATTTCGGGAAAGAAGGAAAATGAATTTAACTTGGCATTAGTTATGGATGTATGATGGAAGTTTGAAAGTACCTACTTCGAGTTATCTTGACATAGCCCACAAAATTTTGAGTTTAAATCTTTCCGTCACCGTCATATATATTTTTTTTTATCAGCAAAAGAAATTTATTAATCTTTGAAGAAGGGAACCAAGGATAAAAAGGATCTCGGACACACCGCAAACGCCACCCGAGAACCAAACCCAAAGGACAGCAAGATGCCAACTAGAAAACACAGCAAAAAATAAAAGCCTCTACATCCTCAAAAACAAAACAACAACCTACAACCAACCAATCAAAAACCAAAAGAAGCGAGCAGAACCACAAGAATAACAAAAACCAAAAACTGCCAAAACCTCGGATTTAAAAAGCCAAAGATGGCGACTCATCTCCCTTGAAATCATCATCTTTTTCCACGAAATCAATATCCTCCATGTTATCAAGAGCATTGATTCTTTCCGCTAAATTGACCTCCTCTAATTCAACCAATTTTTTTAAATTAAAGTTTCTCCCCCAGCTTGGTTCTTTCCGCCACCGCCATTATCGATCCCACCATTCATTTATTGAAGTAATTTTGATTGTTTCATCTTGTCAGACCCACCGAGTAGTATATTCAAGTAGAAAATCGATTTGATTGGACATCAATAGGTCATATGGTTTAAGGGTTTGGACTTGGGTATGGGTTATAGGGGTTCCTTTCCTTCCATGCCGGTCCTATTATTACTGAACTAGTAATTTTATTGTAACATCATCGACATGTCAAAATTCGTTAGACACTTAAGAGCATCTCCAATTCATGAGAAAAACTTGCATGCCGAACGGGTAGCGCCATATGTTACCCGTCGGTACATCTGAGTCGTCCAAAAGCATTTTTGTAAATTTTAGGGGTAAATTTGCCCAACATATATGGGACGTCCAAAGCACGTTTGGACGGCTCGGATGTGGCGACAGGTACCACGTGGCAGTAGCCTATTCGCATGCAAGTTTTTTTCACAATTCAAGGCTTCAATTTGGAGATACCAAATTTTTGTAAAGGCTTTTGTGGTATTTTGGCATCTCGAATTTGACATCATATATACTCTCTCTTTCCAACCCTTACGTCAAATTCTATTATTTCATACTTTTTGAATTTTTGTGAACTCTAATAATTAAGCTTGGTAAATTTAATTTGTACATGCAAATTTAACCGTTATATATGCTTGTTTTTACATAAAAATTTCTTATTTGTAGTTTCGTCAGTTTCTAGTGGTGATACCTCATTAAAAAATTAAGATTGTTGGATAGAAAATAAAGGAAATTGAGTCTTGAGAATCCATGATGAGAATGAGAGTTTTTTTTTTATGCTAATCCATATTTATAGACCAAAACAATAGAGCTCCCATAATTAAAAAATCAAATTTTAAAACGACTAGTTTTTTAGAACCAACGGTCAAAAAAATTGAAATTTGACTATGGAGTTTTCGCTTCAAAATTGAAATTTGACTATGGAGTTTTCGTTGATCAGTTGGTGGGATAACCTCTTGGAGAGATGGAAAGGCATCAAGGAAAACAAGAAGATTTGGGCTGCGGTGGGGACAATCATATGGCAAATTTGGTTATGCAGGAATGATATGGTTTTCAATTCCAAAAAGTGGGAACCAGATGTGGCTTGTCGAATGGCAGTTGCAGACACGGTAGATTTTCAAGAAGCCAACTCCAATAAAGGGTTGGATTCTACACCTGCTCCCTCAACTCGTATGGACTCAGTGCATAGGTGGGAAAGACCCTATCATGGCTGGTTATGAGTGCCCCCGACTGGGCCTCTCCCCCGTCGCCAGGGGGTTGACCGGGCATGGCTTTCCGTTGCCGGAAATTGCACTCAATGCGGCGTCGATATTCTATCTCTATGCTGGACTGATGACCATATGCACTACCGAATATTCGAGGCACGAATACTCAGCGAAAACCAGAGTCGCCACTTGGTTATAGGTCCAAGAACCTTGAATGACTCTATATATGGAAAGGCTCGATCCTTGTCACCACGGATGGGTTCGGGGGCTAACGTACCTAGTGGGAAGGTGTTAGGCACCCACTCCGCCCAATCAAATGATTGGCCTCTACTCATCACCATTGGTTCAATTTGTTACTATCCTAAATGCATGAGACTCAAGCAAACGAATAGGTGGATTTTAGTAAAACATTTTCGAAAAAGTTATCTTTTTGCAAGAGGGAAAAACAACCAATAGAAAACCACCTCCGTCAAATGCAACACACAAGAAACAGAAGCAAACATCCTATGAACGGGGACTCGAGGCTAAATAGCTTATTATCATCTTACATCCATAAGCGATGATAAGCAATTACTCTCGGTTCCTCGCATGATGAAACTAACACATGCAAAACAAAAGATTAATCCGCTGTTGCGAATGCCAGATGAACCTACTTCTAGGGGTTCTATCCTAACGTGATCATGATATGGCCTTGAACTGAAAATGGGCTCATACGATACAAAATGACAAACTAAACAAGATTAAATGAACATTATGCATGCATGCATGAACAAAACACGGGCTTGAAATAGGAAACATGATCAAATTAGGAAACTTTCCTAAAATGGAAACTTTCTAAAAATGGAAACTATATGCACGCAGGGCACGACATGAATTAGGAAACTTTTCTAAAATGTAAACTTTCTAAACATGGAAACTTTTCAAAATGGGACACCAAACCAAAATAGGATACCTAAACAGATTATCCGACTTTCCAAATTGGGAAACCAGTTCAGATTAGGAAAGTAACCCGATCAGGGACCCTGACCGGATTAGGAAACTTTCCAAATTGGGAAACCGAGCTGGGTTAGGAAAGTAACCCGATTAGGAAACCATATGCATGCTGCTACTTATGGAAAGACCAAAAGGGCAAAACAACTAATTAATCATGTAGAGTGCGAATGCAGGGGTAAAATGGTAATTTGGCAGGTTGGGGACAAATGGGCAGCATAACGACTGTAAACTGACGATATATATGTATTAATGCGGGCAGCAAAACGACAGGGGTAGAAGTGTAAATATGCGTGCAGACAGAACAATAACTGAGATGCGAACTTTTCGAGTATCCGGACTGACAGCATAACAACTGTATATGTTATGTGCGAGGTTCCACTCGGACATAGTAACGACTGTGCTGGTAATTAAATCATGCGTACATACTAGTTACGTGCGGGTGTGTTGTAGACACCCTAATTTTGGAAACCCGTGAATCCCCAATGATGAAAAGAACACGCGAAAAATGTACCTCAAAACTATCCCTTGGGCCAAACGAACCAAAGGAATCAAAACCCTACCCACTTGAACCGTACGACCCAGTAATCCAAAACTGTACGGCCTAAAAATCCACCTCCACCGTGCGGCATGTCTTATTGCACCATACGGTGCATATACCTGTGTCGTACGACACCATTGTCCCATCCCGCGAATCCCGGCTCTGTTTCTGCAACTCGAATCTGGGTTTTGTAACACGGCACTCCCTACCCCGTAACTCAACTTCTCGCCGTGGGAACCTTGCCTAACTTGTGAGAGTATCCAACCTCCACGCCTATAAAACCAAAGCTCATCCAAACGGTTTCGGGGACTCTTGGCTCACGAGCGTACCAACCAAAATCGAAAAATCCCAGAAAAACCTTATTGCTCTATTGCTATACTTACACTCTCACTCACCCATAATCCTAAAATTATACCAAAACCTTGTCTCATAAACCTCCCACCCTCAACCCAACCGGTTTCGTTTTCCACCCGATGCGTTTCAAGGTATAAAAGCCGTGCTTCTATCTTGATTTCCATCCTCTGAGGGGCGTCTACTGTGTTTGAGGGAAGCTTTATAGCTTTTCCTTGAACACAGAATGACGATATCAATTGAAAGTGAATCTCTCAAACAATTATCATACGATATCATCCATTGTCGTGTGATACCGTTTTTATGTGGAGGTATATTTCTTTGCTAAAACCATTTTCAAGATCTTCCAAAACCATTAAAAAAACTTGTCTTTCATAACAAAAACAAAGAAAATAGAAGCTACCTTCATTATGCCAAAACCCGAATTTTCAAAATTTTAAGCTTACCAGTGGCACCGTACAGTGTCAGTTGTGCACCGCGTGGTGTACTTTTGGACGCCGTACGACATCAGTGACAAAGGTTTTTCAATGCTCTATTTTTCTAAACCGATGCTCTGTTTTGTTGAAAAGCCAGTGAAGGGTTATTACAGTTTCCCCCCTATACTTTATAATCATGCAAACGGATCCCCTCACTCCTTTTATTATTTCAATTAAAAGTTTATTTATATTTTAAATGTTCTTATTGTATTAATTGTTTCATTAACATGTCATTTAGTTGCAATTACCTGACTTGTTGTTATTATTCTTTAAAATAATCATTTTATTCGTTTATATGAATAAGGTTTTCAATAAAATATTTTCAGAAAAATCTCACAAATATTTAGTAGAGACCGGAAAAATCCAGGCGCGGGGTGCTTTTTCAAATAAAACCTTCCCCGTGCGTAACCTGGCTCCCGAACCCAAAATGTCTATTTTTCGCAGATCAAATCCTTTTACAGCGGCAAAAAGAGTCATTATTTTCTAAACGGTTTCTCGGGTACCAAACATTTTCCAAAAATTAAACCCCGGGTGGCGACTCTAAAATTTTCTTTTTACCAAATTGCCCTTCAAACAAACATAAAAAAGTGGCACCGTCCACATGTGTGCATGCAGAACAATAATTAAACTACTTTAACCTTGCAAGGGCAAAATGGTAATTTCACATGCTAACAAAAATATTTAATCTAAACTTAATTAAAGTCCTAAATTATGTATGAACTAAGCAAAAATAAATAAACCCTAACTATGCATGCATAAATAAAACTAAACTAAACTAATTAAATAAACTAAAACAAATAAACTAAATTAATTAAACTAAACTAATTAGATTAATTAAATTAAACTAAACTAAGCAAAACTAATTAAATTAAACTAAACTAAACAATAAAGAAAATAAAAAAAAGAAACATACCTTGACTAGACCGGTCGCCTTAGGAAACAACCGAACTGAACTAGACCGCCTCGGCAAAGACAGCCTTGATGCTCGACCTCTCTTCGACGCCGGAATCTCTCCGGCAGCCTTCCGGCGTCGAAGAGAAAAAGAACTAACCAAACTACTCCAAAGTTGGACCAAGATTTGATCTCAGTCCAGAGAGGAGTTTTCACTATACCTACTAAGAGGTTTTACAAGTGTTTTTGGGATGCTTGAAACCTTAGGTGAAGGGGGGTATCTATAGGCTCATTCCAGGTGAAAAAAAGATTTGTTAGGCGATGCGGAATGACCAAAATACGCATTTTTCGTGCTCAGAGGCGGTGGCACTCAAATCAAGAATGTTCCAGTAGAAAAATGAATTTTTTTATCAAGGCTGGACCGGCCCTGGGCTAGAGCCGGACCGGCTCTTTTTTTGGTACGGGCTGGGGCTGGTTCGGGTTGAGGTTTCGGTACGTTCTGGTCCGTTTTGACGCGTTCTGCACTGATTTTTGGGCCAAAACAACGATAAATTGGGCTAAAATCAAGGTTTTTTGTGGATTAAAAATAAAATACTTTTGGGGAATAAAAACATTCAATATTTTGAAAAACACTCAGTCTGGAACTCAACAAAAATATTTTTGGTAAATTCAACAAAAGGTTTTTCAGACATCCTTCAAAATCCGGGTGCGAGGAAACGATGATAGGCTACCGTGAGAGATCTTTGCATCAAGTCCATCTCCTCGAAGCGGATAAAATCGTACCAACATGTTCATCATCTGACGACGGCACAATCAAAGGGCTTAAGCATTACGGACAACCAAGGTGGGGTGTCCACACTGGTTTAAAATTAACTTTGATGGGGGACTGGATCATCGTAAGAGGGTTGGTGGACTGGGTATAGTAATTCGGGACTTCAATGGTAATTTCAGAGCAGCAAGAGCAATCCACATAGGAAATTTTATGGAACCACTGGTTATTGAAGCAATGGCAGCAAAATAGAGTCTGCTTTTCCTCTGGAGTTAGGATTGCAGCGGATAGTTCTTGGGGGTGATTGCCTACAGGTGGTGAAGCTCATTCGAAGAAATAAAGTCTGTGATTCAAGCATAGGTTTGTTGATTTCTCATATTAATTGTCTTAGGCAATTTGTTAGCGAGATGGATGTTAGTTTTGTTAGATGGAGTGGCAATTTGGTGGCACGCTGTGTGGCCAACAATGCAGTGGGAGGGGGTGGATCTGGGCCATGGGAGTTCCCCCCCCCCCCCCCCCCCCCCCCCCTACTATTATCTTCCCTTCAAAGGGATAATAGCCAACCTTTATGTTATTATCTTTTCTTATCTACATGATAGATTTCCTAATCTTTGGCAAAAAAAAATGCACATGGATTTGAGGGAGGAAAAGGCAGGTGGATTAGGTACACAGAAATAATAATCAGAATTTACCCAGAAAGTGGGAACGAGTGGCTCAGATGAAGTGCAGGTGCATCTGACCCACTCATTTCCACTTTCTGGGTAAATTATGGGTACTTTTTTTGTGTACATAGCATTGCCAGTGGATTAATGATCCGTTGGTCCTCCACGTCATTTTTACGGCTGGGGTTGGAGTTACTCTAAAACATTGAAGTAAAATCATTATTACAAGGACCGTATTGGAATAATCAAATTTTTAGTGACGAGAATGAAATCTAGGACAAAAATAGTACATAAGCCAAACATTAATTAAGATAGGTTCATTATGGAATTAGAACTAAGGGCGTTTGGCTGGGGTTAAAACCCCCCTCCAAAAGTTATGAGGGGGTTAAAGAGTGGGTCCCATTGTTAATTTGGCTTGTTTTGGGAACCTTAAATCCCTCCCCTCTTCGTTTTCACCCCCGCTTCCTTTTCACACCACAGCGGTCTATCCCTGATAATTTTTTGGCACCCCTTGGGCTACCTAAAAATTATCCAACTTTTGAGGTTTGCGAATTTGACGATTGTAGCCCTTCTTATCCCCCTTTACCCACCTCAGACCGCCATCTCTGTACCTGTTGCTGAGATCAAACAGAGAAGGATTTTTGAGCGATTTGGTGGTGGTTCGTTGCGATCTCGTGTGACCAGTCAGGTAAGGAAGATTTCGACCAACATTTAATGGGTTTTCAAGTGCTATTTTCGATCTGGTTTACAGATTACGTTGATTTCGATCTAGGGTTTCTGTCCATATGGGCTTGTGTACTGCATATATTCGATTTGTTAGGGGTTTCTTACGGTGTTTTTCGATTTACAGTATTGTTTACAGATTTCGAATCTTTGATGAAGGGTTTGTTTACTGAATATTTTTCAATTTTTAAGGGGTTTGTTACAGATTCATTTCGATCTATAATAGAATTTCTACAGAATTGGAAATATTGATGTAGTGCTTGTGTACTGATTGTTTTGACTTTTTAGGGTTTGTAGATTTCGAAATACAGCCCTTAACATAGGTTTATTTATATTGTGTGTGTGTTTTTGTTTGTGCATATAACAGCCCTTAAAACCCTTAAAAAATCTAGAAAAGAAAAGAAGTAAAATGCTAACTGTGTTTGTGGGTTGATTTGTGCGTAAAAAAATACTTCATGGGTCCAACTAGGGTCTAGATGAAGAAGATGGAAAAAAAAAACTCATTATTGTCTAATATTGTGTATGTGTGTGATTTAGAAGGGGAAACCCGTATAACCTACTAATTTCTTATACAAATTGACATGAAGAAAAATTAAAAAAACTAGGTTGTGTGTGTGTTTGATGTCAAACTCATGAAACCTTTTTAGCTTTTTAAGATGGCAAGACTCAACAGAAAACAATTAAGGAGAAGAGAAGAGCAAGAGGCAGTCATTGCATTAACCACTTTCATTCATGCTGCAATGGGTTTGTTTCACGTGTACTTATTCATCCTATCCACGACTCAATATCCTCGTCCCGAGTGTGCCCAGAATCCTGACTTCTACCAGACCCGACTAAATGCTGTCAATAGGCTCGTAAATGGTAATGAGGTTGAATGCCAATAGCAGTTTAGGGTAAATAGGCATATATTTTTTAGATTGTGCTGTTTAGTTCGAAGTGTTGGCTTAGGGGACTCGCGGTTTCTGTGTCTTGAGGAAATGATAGCTATTTTCTTGTGGATCCTCACGCACCATACAAAGCAAAGGCGTACCGAACATCAGTTCTGGAGATGGACTGGGACGATAAGCAGGCATTTCAATGTCGTACTCCAAGCTGTGTTGCACCTTCATAAAATGCTCTTAGTAAGTCCCGATCCTGTACCTGCAGACTACCATGACAATAGAGGGAGTTGGTTTCAGGTACACTTGCTTTAAAAATGTTTCTATTTATTCCATTTTGTTTCCTCAACTCCCTCCACCCTATGTACTTACTTGCAATAATCTACTCTCAAATTGTCATAGAATTGTCTTGGGGCTTTGGACGGGACCTTCGTGCCAGTTCACCCCCGACAGCTGACAAGCCACGGTATAGGTCGAGGAAGGGTGAGCTTGCCACAAATGTTTTAGGTGTTTACACTAAAAACCTACAATTTGTGTTTGTTTTGTCTAGTTGTGAAGGGTCGGCCACTGACTCTAGAATCCTCAGAGACGCTATCGCAAGACCCAATGGTTTGAAAGTCCCCCGTGGTATGTTCCAATTCCTAAGTTCATGATTCCTTTCAATCCACTACATTTATTAACCCTCCCATAAACTGTTTGAATGTCGTAACTTCCCGTGGTTACAGGACATTACGATCGTGTGGATGCCGGATACACAAATGGGGAGGGTTTCCTAGCACCGTACGTGGCCAAGGATATCACCTTAACATTTGAAGGCAAGGTCACATGCCGGCTATCAAAGAGGAGTACTTAAACATGAAGCACTTCGTTGCTAGGAATGTCATTGAGAGAAAGCTTTGGTGTCTTGAAAATGCGATTTGCAATATTGAGGTCTCCCTCCTATTACCCCAATCCGAACTCAATGTCGTATCGTGACAGCTTGTTGCCTTCTCTATAACCTCATTAAAAGAGAGATGTCCAATGATCCTGTTGAGTTGGAGTACACGCAATGGGAACAAGAGAACCTCCACAATGTCGAGGTAGATGATGATCACGTTACTACCATAGACACTTCCAATGAATGGACCGCCGAGAGGGATGCGTTGGTGTGGACGGCGCCACGCGGCTCTCGGAAAATGTATTTTGATTTAAAGAACATGAAAATGAGTCGCCACCTAGGTTTATTTTTAAAAAAATGATTTTTGGTACCCGCAAAACCGTTGAAAATCAATTGATGACTCTTGTGCCGTTTGGAAAAAGATTTGGTCTACGAAAAAGATTCTTGGATTCGGGAGCCAGGTTACGAACGGGGAAGGTTTTGTTTAAAGGCACCCTGCTTGCCCGGGAAATTTCCGGTCTTTACTAAATATTTGTGGGATTTTAGAAAACATTTTATTGAAAAACTTTAATCATATAACAAATAAACAAGTAAATGGGTGCAATAATAATAAACGAGAAATTTAAAAGACATAATAGGAGTAAAATAAAATAAAGGGACCTAATGTTAACAAAATAAAGCTGAAGGGGGTAACTGTAATATAGCAGCGAGAACCAGAGAACGAGAAAATAGAGAACGTCCAGAGTGAAAATTTTTGATTTCAGACATTAGCCGCCCGGCCAACTTGTCCTAGTTTTTTTGAAAATTTTTAATTTCGACCAGGGGCAGACTTACTACTTTGAAAAGGGTTTTCTTTTTTACGAAACCATGCTTTTGAGTCACAAAAATATTTAGACAATGGTCTTTGAGAAAAATGTACCCCGGGTGGAGTCGTATCGTGTGATAACGGAGGATACCGCCCGATATGGACTCGACGGGTGGTTTTCTTTTGGAAAATAAACAACCCGAATCCGAAGACGATTACGGGAATCATTCCGAATCTGAATAACTGCCCTCAGAATGTTGGAGATTGGAACTTGACTAAGCAAACTACGTTATACCTTTCGGAACGAATCGATCGAGCTACGAAAATTTTCGGTTTTGGGACAAAAAGCTTCGGGTGAGATGCTCAGTATGGTTTCTTTGAGGCTAATGGACTTGTGGAGAGGTAAGAGAGAAACAACAGAGGGTTTTGGCAGTGGTGACCGACGTCGGGAGTGGTTGTCGTGAACCGTGGGAGGCGGTTTACAGTGGTGAACGGTGGTTGTTGAACGGGTGGTGGTGGTGGTTTATATAGGCGAGGGATGGAGAGGAGATCACGCAAAAGATTTTTGGAATGATGATATTCGACTACAAGAATCGAATATATTTGTTGTGTGCGAATTTTCTGAACTTCTCCGGATTTTTTGATTTGACACCCAAGTTGGCCGCCCGGCCAACATAACTTGGCCGCCCGGCTAACACAACTTGGCCACCCGTCCAACCTAGTTAGCCGCACGGTGGAGTTGAATTTTCAGTCAAAAGGTTAACGGGCGGCTAACTTAACTTGGCCGGGCGGCTAACTAAGTTGGCCGGGCGGCTAATTAAGTTGGCCGGGCGGCCAACTTTAATAAGCCAAACTTCGCAGGGCTGCCCCGGGTGCTACCGAACTTCATTTTGCCTGTGGTTGGTACCGTTGGAAAGCTTGTTAAGTCTACTTTCTATCCCAAGTGGTTTGAACACAAAATTATTTGTACATCAAAAGTTATGATGATTTTACCCTCAGTTGGTCGGAAAAAGAGTCGTTTTAGTAAAATCCTCATATCTCCCTCATTTCAAAACGGATTGAGACATATTATATTTCAAAAAGAGGGTTTTTAATGTACTAGAAGATGGTGTAAGGTAGGGTTTGTGTTGAAGAGATTTTACTTGGGTTTTGAAGACAAAGAGTTTTGTTCCAAAGCTTCCGAGGCACATTTTGATCTTTTTCATCATTGGGGAATTTAAAGATGTCTCAAGAGTTCCAAATTGGGGTGTCTACAGTTGGCTACTACCATGTACAACCATATATGAAACTTGAGCCCATTTGGGCAGTGCATTAGTTAAATCTGAGCATACTACAATTTCGAAATACTTGTTAGCACTTATTTTGCAATGGTGCTTCAAAATGGGCAATGATGAGAAACCTGAGCCCCATTTATGAAATATAACTGATGGTTAGTTGCTGTTACTGTTTAACTATGACCTGTTTTTGGGCTGCAAGTGCAGGTGTGAGTGTGTGGAAGTGCAGGCATGCATTTCTATTTATGTGCAGGTTATATACATGCCAAAATTTCTGAGGCATTTCTGGGTTGTTTGTGAGATGTTTCTGGCCATTTTCATGGTCGTTGGTGTCTTTTATGTGCATGTTATAACATAAAGGTGTTTGTTTCATAAGTTAGTGGTACCCTTTAATCTTTTGCTTGGTTGGGCTGATAAGTTAACAGTTGCAGTACCTGTTAAAATCTGGGCTATTTGTGATGCATTTGATGGATTTGTGGGACTGTTATACTTGTTTTGGTACTGATAAGCCTTCAATTTGTAATTGGGATGCCTTCTTGCGTTGTAAAGCCGTTTTCTTGGGTCCTTTTAATCATTGTAATTTGTTTCCAATGATTAATAAAATTTCTTTGTCGTTCAAAAAAAAAAAAGTTTCATTTGGTTGGTTCATCTTGGAAAAATTAAATTTGCAGAAATCTTCTTAATCTTGGCATTATTCATAATGTAGAGGAAGCTTCTTGTAAATTTTGTTCAACTGACATTGAATCTATTGATCACCTTCTTTTACATTGTAAGCCAGTATGGCTTCTATGGTCCAACATCCTTTCTTAGTGGGGTTTTCATTGGGTGACCTCATGCTTTGCACAAGATCTTCTACTGTGGTGGAAGGGCTAGAAATTGAAGAAGGCTAAAAGGAAGATTTGGGATGTAATTCCATTGGCTGTCACGTGGACAGTATGGAATTTGAGGAATGCGTGTGTCTTTGAAAATGCTACCACTGATTGGAAACAATCTACAGATGTTGTGAAGATCAGAATTGCTTTCTGGGTAGAATCATTTCTAAAGGGAAAGGAACTCTTAGTTGATGATTTCCGCTTCAGACTCAGAAGCATTCTGGATTCTCTGTAACTTGTTTCCTTTTCTATTTCAATGTTTATCTCTATATCTCGTTTGTTTTGGTTGGCAACTTGCTAACTTTTCTTTTTTGGGTTTCGTTGGGGCTTGTCTAGTGGGCTGTGTTCCCTCTTAGCTGTGGTTGTTTATCCTCTCACTTCCCTTTTAATCTTTATTTCCTTAGAGATTAATAAAGTTTTTTGCTATTAAAAAAAATAGAACGAAAGTGCCGCATGGCAACCGCAAGGGGCTTCTTACTAAAAGACCCACTGCAATTCTAACTATAATGAAACCCCGAGTCACTTACTACTACACTGTGAAAAATCATGGGATATTTGGACAGCTGTGATGAGATGGTGGGGTGTCACCTGGGTATGCCCCATCAATCTATCCTCCCTTCTACTTTGGTGGTCACAAGTTGACTACTCCAATCTGGAAAAACACTGTTGGATTACTTGTTTTTATGTTGTGATATGGTCCATCAGGTTTGGGAGAAATGATGTTGTGTTAAAAAATAAAGAGCTGATCTTAGGAGAGATTGTGAACCTAATAAAGACCAGAATGGCATGGTGGATTAAGGCCAAATTTAATTTGGATTCATACTCAATAGATGATTTCAAACGCTGTTTGGAAGGGATCAAATCGAAGAGTTAAGGTTTGAGGCCTATTCTTAGGATTTTCCCTGTTCTACTGGGATCTTGATGTTGTTACTATACTTTTATTGCTGGATGATTTGGTGGGCTGCCAAGGATGTGTTAAGACATGGGGTGCGGCTATCAAGGCTCATAGTTACTGATATTGCTGTGACTTTTTAAGGAATATGTCACGCCCTCAATTTTATAAAAGATAATATTTCATAATTCCAAGTGGAGGTCAACAAACTCCACGGTCAAACTCAAAGTCTACAGTCAAATTACAATAAATCTACGGTTCTCCTGTACCCCAAATATTATTACATAAAATTTTATACTGATTACATGTTTGAAGTCACGAGATGAAATTCAAAAAAAAAAAAATAATAAAAAAAGAAAAGAAATTGTTACAATGTTGTCTTATCAAAATAAATCCGGAAACAACAAAGTCGTTCCTTTAATGCTCTTTCAAAACATGCAAGCACACTTCACGCAATCATCCTTTTGCTCCATGCTCGATACTTGAAATTGTTAGGGTGAGCTCACTAGCCCAGTGTGAAAACGTCTACATATTCCAAATGTAAATGAAATGCTCGTGAGATATAGACAGGAGGACACAAGCTTTAGACAAGACGAGGAAAATTTTAGACAAGCTCGACGGATGAAATCTAGCACCAAGATCCTTAGGTTTTATCAACCATAGCACCACCATACCCAACTCGTACCCGATACGTCGCATGTGTCCAAAGTGTTCATTTTTCGTATTACATGTTCATTGTTATCATTCCATTACCACATTCCTCGCGACACGCCCGTAGGGCGGACCGAGTATCCTTCCGGGCATGCCATATAGGCCCCGTGTCCACTTTCCCCTCGGCCAAGGTACATTCATCGCGAAACGTCCATAGGACGAACCGAGTATCCTTCTGGGCTACCATTTAGGCCCCGTATCCAATGTTGCAAGTTCACAATTCCATTTGTTAAGTTTTCATGTTAACCTCGTGTCATACGTGATGCATGTGTCAACTCGACCTATTACACCCATCTCTCAACCCCAACTCGACAAACAATCAAACCTTATGTCCAAACTATGTGTCGAATCCCCGATAGATCAACCATTGTACTAACACGATCAACAATGAGTATCCCTCATGCTTAATATGTTTTTAAATGCTACCTAAGCATGTATACACGTTACATGTATCAAGAACACGTTTCAGGACCAAACAAGCGCGAGGAAACGGACCGGAGATCAAAACAAAAACCGGCCTACAATCTGTCCAAACCGCCCAGTCCCGCCTGGGCAGAAATTCCAGACAACACACCCAAAAACTGCTCAAAATGTGATTTTGGGGGATTTTGCTCTAAAACTCTGATTTCGACGATTCCAAAGCCAAATATCAATAGAATGAAGTGTAGAGGAATGATTCAACAACTAATTTAAGTGGAGAAACAATAGTCAACATGAACCAAGGTCTTTCCCCAATCAAAGTTACACAAAAATGGGTTTTCAAGTTGGTTTTGTGCCACATAGCAAGTGTATCACCAAATTGAACTACAAAGGGATGATATTATCAACTAAACCACAAGGGGATTCAAAAGAGAGCAAGATATTCATATGCTTTCACCCAAAATGACTAGAAATATGATTTCAAGAGAATTAAGCACAAGTATAATAAGTAATGAGAAGGCTATACACACACCCACATTACATAAACATTAAGAATGTGTAGAAATTCCCCTACCAAGATGTGATCATGCTTCCAAATATGTAGATCTTGAAACCCTAACCCTTTCTCCGAGCTCCAAGTGAAATACCAACCTCCGGAGTGAAATGAGTAGTACCCGTGCTTCAAAACGCTTAGAGGAGTTGATTTTGTGTAAGGGTTGTGAAGGAACTTTAGAGAGAGGAGGTAATTTGGTGATGGAAGGAGAAGAAAATGGAGGAAGAAGAAGAGAGAGAGGGGGACTGAATTTTTGGGGGGAGATGATATGTCTCTCTCCTCCCATACACCACATATACACACACCCAATACAAATAATTACACCCCCGGTTCCCGTAATGGCTTGTGTAATGCAATTAGGTCACAAACTCCTTATAATACCTCATAATCCAACACTTAAACATTCTAAACGTTTTCCTCACATTTTCCCAATATTTTTTCCAAAAAGAAAAAAAAAACTTAATTTTACGGGTCTTTACAGAATGCAAGGCTGAGGTAATATTTACAAGATGATGAGATGTCTTGATGCTGTCAAAGATCAAATCCTTGTAATGTCCATGTGGATGTTTGTCCCTAGTGCTAGACAAATCTTCTACTTCCCTTCCCTTCCTTTCTTTTTTCTGATTTGGTTTCACATTTAGTTTCTCGCTATATGTTGTAGCCTTTCCGTATCCTTGCACTTGTGCTTGGTTATGATTTTTCTTCTCGATGTACCCTTTGTCGAGTTTTAATAAAACTTTGTTGCCGTTTCAAAAAAAAAAAAAATTCTATGTAGTATTAACAATAACCCATGCTATGCACGGGGGGATGAGTTGAAGTGTATTATGTTAAAAGCAAAATAATATATACACTGTTAAAAAAACTTCAGAGTAGTAAAATATAAATCTAAAAAGAGTATTAGTCTTCGTAGTCTCAAAATACTATTGTACGAACCAATGATTAATTTTAAGTGCATAACACAAATCATATACTCCCTCCGTCTGGATTTGTTGGTCAGTTTTAGGGATTTCAACTTTTTTTTTTTCATTTCTTTTTGAATTTTCTCATTTCCAATTTCATCTTCAATCTAGGAACAGGAATTTGAATGAAAGTTTTTTTTTTTTTTTTGAACAGAAAAAAAAGATGCTTTTTTGGGGAATTTGAATGAAAGCTGGATCCGAAAATTTAGGCGCCAAAGATTTTGATGTGGCATTGAAATCAGCATAGAATGCTAAGTGTGATTATTTTATTGACGTATTGAAACTTTAGGCGCCAAAGATTTTGACTGGATCTATCTTGTGACATATTGTAAGTGATTAATCAGTTTATTACTGAAATAAGTTTTGATTAAATTATTCTTTTCCTAAAAAATGACTAATTAATGCGTCCGAAAAATTGTAGCGTTAGAGTAACTTTTGTGAGTATGACTCACTATTCTTCGTTATTTAGTTAAATGTTATTAACTTTGGTTACTGAAAGACTCAAATTTGGTTATTGTTTAAGAAGTTGCCAAGTGTGATTATTTTATTGTAAGTTATTTTTTAGGCAAACATTACCAATTTTATTTTTATTATGCTATTAGGGATACCTAAGAAAAACAAACTACCTAACGTACGTTGATGGCGTCAAACCGAAAAGTAACTAGTTAAAAATAGAAAAAAATATATAATTTGGCCAACACTTTTTACCTAGTATTGTTGTAAATGCATTTGGGGTATAGTAGGGATGGCAATTTCCTCTGACCCGTTCGAATCCGATCCGGTCCCCGATCCGGATGGATCAGCATTCTGGAGATCTGTTCGGGGATTGGAGCTGATTTGGGGATTATTTTTAAAAAAATTCGGGAATCGGATTGGAGGCGGGTACAGATGTATCCCCGCTTCGAATCCGTTCCCGAATCCCAGATTATATTCATATTAATAATAATAATAATAATAATATTAGGCCCTTCAGGGTTTGACTACGGAACGACTTCATCTCTCAAGTCTCATCTCATTCACTCATTCTCTTCATCTCTATTCTCTCACCAGCCGCACCACCAGACCTGAGACCACCACCATTTGTTGTTTGAAGAATTGGACATCTCTTTCTTTTTCATTTGTTGTCTGAAGAATTGTTAATAAGGTGAATGCTTTATTATTTTCTGTCATTGTGTCCTCTTGGACATCTGTTGTATTGTCTGCTCAATTTATACACATGATGGATATGCTAGATTTTTTTTTCGTAAAGAAATTTGATGACTGGTTGAATTATGCAATTCCCCCGAATCCCCCGTTTGGATCTCTGTTCCCTGTTTGGGGCGGGGATGAAGGGGAGAAAATCATCCCCATCGGGGATTGGGACCGGGAATAGTAGTCTTCGGCCCCGCTCCGTCCCCATTGCCAACCCTAGTGTATAGGAGTGTGGTGTACCCATTGCACAGGTTGGAGATGGTCGAATAAGGGGTATAACGCTAATGTTTTTTTTGGCTTTTGGCTTCCTTTTTTTTATTTTTATCTTTGGCTTTAGAAATAAGTCAAGTTGTAGCTTTTTGTTTTTTTGGCAATGGATTTTTTGTTTGAGTTAGTGGAATGTGTTGGCTTTTTATGGCTTTTTGGATTTAGCGGAATGAAAAAGCTTTTGGCTTTACTAAAACCGACTTTTTTTAAGGCCCCGTTCCACTAACTCAAAAAGTCGAAAGCCAGCTTATTACGCTTTTCGAGACAGGTCATCCCCTCACAATACACACATAAAAACCACAAAAAGCTAACATGTATTTCGAGCTCTCACATAAAAAAGCTAAAAAACAAAAAAAAACCAAGTTAGGTGTACACCCCGTAATAGTAGAATAGGGTCTAAATCTATCTAGGTTTGATTAAACAGAAAGAGATTCCAAAATCATGGTTTTGATTTCCAAACATATCTTAAGTTGAGGTCTGGGCGTCAGAGGTGAATTGATGAGATTCCAACCACTTAATCACTCGACACGTAGTACGCTTTTTCTGGACCCTTTAGCACTCAATAACACATCGGTTCCAAAGGTTTCGCCCACTTTTACCCCCTTGCTTGTCCACCGTCCGCTTCACATCACACCCACGAAACCCTCACGCGAACCACAAAACGAATCGTACCCTATCACTTCACAAGCACCCCATCATTTCCATTTTCCTCTGTTTATCACTGTTTAGTGCCCTAAACAAGAGAGAGACTGTGTGTTTAGAGAGAGAGAGAGAGAGAGGGTGAATTTTATATACTACTGTATCATATGAATGGTATCCATATATATAACGACGACACAACAAGGTAGGAAGGAGAGTGGGTGAGTTTTTGATAGTAGAGAATTAATTCGGAGAAAGGTGGGAATGGGGAGAGGTAGGGTTGAGCTGAAGAGGATAGAGAACAAGATCAACAGGCAAGTGACATTTGCAAAGAGGAGGAATGGGCTTTTGAAGAAAGCTTACGAGCTTTCGGTACTTTGCGATGCCGAAGTTGCTCTCATCATCTTCTCCAATAGAGGAAAGCTGTACGAGTTTTGCAGTAGCTCCAGGTAATAAGACAACAAATTACTAGTATTGCCTATATCTATATCTACCAAAAACCACTAAACTTTTGCTAGTACTCCTCGTTTCAATTACCACTACAACTACAAAAACATGAAAAACCAAATCAAAATGCGCAAAATTCCCGTTTCCCTCTCTCTCTCTCTCTCTCTCTCTAGGTTTCTATGTTAAAGGTTGATGTAGATCTAAATCTTTTAGTGAGTAGTTTCGGTTTTTGCTGTTTCAGGTATCATTGAGCTTGTGAGAAACGAGAAAAACAATACTATTTTTTTGTCTTTTGTTTTGGTGGTTTTTCTTTTGTTGATGAATTTTCTATTTCGGTGATTGTCTCGGTTTTTTTTATAAAAAATTTGTACTTGTGGATTTTTTAGATCTGAAATTGGAAACTATAGAAAGAAGATTAGTTGATTAATTTTATTTTCTTTCTTGTTTTGAAGTCCTTAATCTTTCTCTTTAAACTTGATTATTAGAACTTTTTAAGTGCTCCAACTTGTTTACTTAACAAAGTACGTAGTTTGCTTCATTTTTAGTTGAAATGATCCGATCCGTTGCCTTCACACCTTTGGTTGCAAAGGTTGATTAAATTTTTTTTTTGTTTTCCTTTTATCTCTAATTAATTATTGTTAAAATCTTCAGTTTTCTACGTTTCTTCTCCCTCTCTCTCTCTCTCTCACACACACACACACACACACACTGGATGTGAATATATATGTACGTAAATTCGTCAATGCCTGTATTCGAAAATTTTACCTGATATTCTACGAGAAGTCAGATTTGTCTAGTCTTTTTCAGATTTCTATTACCTACTGCTAATTTCCCCATCATTTTTTGAAACGAATGAAATATAAAGCTAAACTTAGCCGGTTGAGATACTTCACAACCTTCCACTGAAGCTTACAGCTTACCTAATCCAAGTTTGGGGTTTAAAAACTTTAAATCTTCCTAGTCGGGATGAGTTGGGGATTTTTTTTTTTTTTATGGGCAACAAAGATTTTATTAAACTCGATGACGGGGTACATCGAGAAAAGAGAACAAATACAAAAGAAAATGAGAAGAATGAGTTAGGGGTTTTGTTCATCAGATCAGTTTCTCTCTCGCTTTAAATTTTAAAAAATCTGTTGCAATAGAAATCCTGATTTTGGTTTTCCCTTTCTCTTCTTACTTGCTTAAATTATTTATTTATTTTGTTAATCCAAAATCTGAAGCATATCCTATGTTCCATTGGGTATAGGAACACCACCAGGAATATTTGGTATCTGGTGAACCAGAGGACCTTTATGTACCATGAAAAATATTTCATTGACAACAGGCTTTAGTAAATTAGTACTGAGAACATTATAAAATTTCTTAATTTTTTGGTAAATCGGAAATTCAAATTAAACTACAAAAGGAAATCCAGAACTGAAGTTAAGGTTACAAAACATTATAATGCCCAAGATTATAATGCCCATAAGATATTAGAAGATAAATTTTTGCAAAACATTATAATGCCCAAAATTAAACTGCGAAACTCCTTCATTGTTCTTTAAGAGTCCACATCCAGCTTTGCCATTGCTAAGGTACCAAACATTAAAATGCCCATAAGATATTAGAAGATAAATTTTTTCCAATTACTTGTATTCGGTGCACTGGGACTGACCAATTAATCAAGTAGAACCAATCTCATGTTCACGAACGGGGCTCAACTAAAATTGGGACAAAACTTCATAGTACGCAAGTGAGAGTCAAATTCTAGACAAAAGTTTTCTTGGTATCCTTGATTGTAAAGTGACTACCGTTGCAATTGCCGCGCAGTGACTATTACAGGATCATTTAACCCCTTGCACCACAAGAGACACTAAATCAAGTGTTATACAGTGCCGATAAAACATATTATCATAAAAGCTGATAATACTAAAGTTACTATTTCCTCTCACATCAAATCCTTATACATGGAGTAATAGTACTATGAAACATGGACTACTTTTGAGTTGAATTTTTTTTGGAACAGCAACCGACCTGAATTTGATTTGTACTCCTAATACTTAATTATATTCCTTGTGTACACATATTTCCCATATCTCATTCTACTTAAACATTCGTGTTTGTTTCCAGCATGCCCAAAACACTTGAGAGGTACCAAAAGTCCAACTATGGAGCTCCAGAGCCACATGTATCCACCAGGGAGGCCCTGGTAAGCTCTTTTATCCCACACTGAATTTTCCCATATTAGGTCATGGTTATTCATACTTATATATGTTTTCCACTCAAACAGCTAAAGAAGAAGATAGAAAACCATTTTGCAAAAAAAAAAAATAGTGAAATATGTAAGTTGAAATGATTGGTACTAATTGCTGTCTCATTATTTGTTGGCCAATTTTTCCTTGTTCCTCTTAAACAATAATGATATGGTGGAGGGGTAATCTGCTGGCGAATATTAGCTTACGTTACTGACAGCCATATTTTACATGAATTCCTTTTGCTCATAGTGACAAAAAAAGAAGAAGAAAAAACCCATTTTATTCAAGCACATTAGAGCACGCCACAGAGTGATCAATAGTGGTATGTATTTAATATGTTTCTCTAATGAAGGGGATTTGAGCTCTTGTATTATTTGGTTGTGACACATGATACTGTCTTTCATTGATGAGTAGTACTGTACATCAAGAAATATCATAAAAGCTTCTTGACAATTTTACCATCTCAAAATTGCCTATTCCACAACACTTTAAATTATTTTCCGTTAAAATCAGAGATACACTTGCAAGTGCAGTACTAATAAAATTGGCTTAATGGCATGATACTGCTTGAAGATTAAAAATAGCCAACATTAGGAATATATTCATGATACAGCTTGAGTTTAAAAGTAGCGTGTATGCATGATGCATCTATTTTAACAAAATAAGTGTCATCACCAAGGTTTTACATAGCAGTAACAGACTACGTAGCGGTAGTAGTGCAATGTAGTGGGAGTATTGACGGATACGTAGCAAGAAAGGGTATAGCAATCCTGAAATCTTAAAATTTCTTTGGCACCAGAGCACCTAAAGTGGCTATAGTGGTCACGTAGAGGCTTTGGCGGCTGTTAATTAATCTGGCAAAACAATCAAATACAAAGAAATACTTATCGAATATTGGCTGATATGAATGCAAATTTTTGGCAACACTGGTATATCGGGATATTTGTCTATTTTATGGCCAAAAAACCACTACATAGTGGCCGATGTTCGAATGTATAACTGTCCTTCCTATCCCTAATTAAGAGTTCCTTAAAACATGTGGATGAGAAAAGAAACCCAGTTAATAACTTGTTTTAGTCAATTGCAGATGTGTGAAAGTTTCAACCCTAATTTTGTGATGATCTAATAAGTGTTCAACAACCACTAGACTTAACTCCCAAATGAATTTGATTCAGAAAGAGTTGCATATTAAGATTACTGCACAAAGAGATCTACTCAAAATTTTGACAATAGCCTTGAGATTAATCATGAACCATATGAAAGACTACAACAAAACAAAAACAAAGAAAGAAACCCCATGCATCTTGAAAACAAGGCCGGCCCAAGGTATTTGGATGCCCTAGGCCTAATCGTCAAGCGGTGCCCTATATTTCTGTGTATTAAATAACAATAGCGGAAAAATTAGTCTATATAATTATTTTAGTCCATATTAAACACCAAAAGGTGGATCCGGTTCGTCAATACAGTATAATCATTGTGTTTTTAGGTTGCATTTTACACAATATAGTATATGATTTTTTTCAAACATATGACTGGTTGGTAGAACCAACAGAGTTAATGTAATTTTTAAACACCTTATTAAAATTTTTAGAGCCGCCACTGAGTGTGGGGAATAATTGTAGTGCTAGACGATGGGGTGGTGGGTGGGTCCAGGTGTTGTTTACCATACCAAGTTGGGCCACCAAATGGGCCTTTGCTTTGTGTTTATCATTGGGTTTTAATAATAACAGATTTTAGCGGCTTTAAAACCTAGTTGGACCACTTGTTTTTGTTTCAAAAGACCCTACTCAGCCTAATTCTAAAAATTATTAAGGTGCCCTTTTTTTGAGCTGTTTTTGGATGCCCTAGGCCTTGCCCAAGGGCCGGCCTTGCTTGAAAACTAAGTCACTGTCTACTCATTTGAGCTCAACACCAAAAAGTCTAACACTTTTGTTCCTTTTGGGTGCTAACCCCATTCCTAAAAAAACCGTCTCAAGCTCTTCTTTCTCTTCCTTAAATAACCCCAAGTCTACATTTTGTCCCAACTTCAGATTAAATTCCACCTGCATATTGACCTTCTGGCTAATTCCATCATCCACCATAGAGTTTCCTGATCCCCGGTGTGACCTATATCAATAACATAAAGGGATTGACCTTGTTTTGCTAGTTCTCAACCCTCAAATACGTAGAAAACATTCATAATTCATATCATTGGCATTTAAACCCTTTTCCTTCACAAATCGATTCCAAGTTCCAACCCCTTTGTGAAAACAAAGCTCTGGCTACTCTTCCAATAACAGTACCGAAATTTCCATAACTTCATCATCCTGTCATAGAAACAGATATGAACCTCATCTACCTTCCCATTATCTGTATTTTCTTCGTGTCCTCAGACATAGGAGGGAAGAACTTAACCGCATCTCTTTGGGACAACTAGTCTATTAAGCTTACCCACATCACTTGGGGTTAATTCCTTTTGGAAAAGAAGTTTACACGAAAAAACCCCATGTCCATGGACCTTTTTTTATTTTGATCAAATGTCCTTGGACCTTGATTAGGTTTACATCTGATTCTTGCTCTCCCTTTTGGCTCATTAGAAAATCTTCAAATTTGGATGGGTAGGATCCATCCCTTATCATGTTTAATATTGCTTCGGTACTAAGAAGGATTTGGAATTTAGACTCATGAACGGTCATATTCGTCCATGGAAAATTTCTCTAATTGTCTCCAGTACGAAGCTTGATAGATGCACTATCATATGCCATAGCAGCATCAGTCTTTGATTTGAAGGTCCCCAGCCAAACTCTCTGGTGCTTTGCATAAATTTGTGCTCCCCAGTGCCCATTTGGCTGCGGCACAACCCCTTTCAATTTTGGTGGGAATTCGTGTCCTTTGTTTCTTTGTGGCTTTCGTTCATGTGATGGTTGAATAGGGGTGCTCCATTTAAAATCCTCCCCAGTTACATTCATTGTGTCATCCTCAATCGCACTTACCATCTCTTCCTCCATTTTAGGCACTAAGAAAAAAAACCTGCTTGTTGCTTGAAACCAACAGGAAACAAACAAAACAATTATTGACGTGTTAAATTGATACGGTGACCTGTTTGTTTGTTAGCGAAGCTATTTACTGACAAGCAAAGAACCAAAAATCAAATCGTCAGTTTATACAACATGGTTTAATGCATGTAAGTAATAGAAAGAAGCATGGTATTATTATGCAATGATAAATATTTAGATTGCCAAATTTTTCTCTCTTTGGATTGCCAAATTTCTTCCCCCTCTCTCCTCTTTCTTTCTCCAGTTTCTCTCTTTACAATTTGGGCTGTTAGCCGAGATACGTAGTCAGACATCACGTGACCATACCCTACACGTACCCAAGTTTTGCTCCGATTACCGAAATCTCGCCCGGAGCTAATTTTATCTTGGTATATACACATGAAAACTCAAAAGTAATATAACACATTTAAAAGAGTGAGACAGATACCTAAATTTATCTTAAAACGAAACAAATCAAGTGTTATCGGTGAAGGCTAGTATTTTCGTGAGTGGTAAAGGCATGTGTCAACCTAATTGAGATATACCGTCTTCTTTAATGTTGTGTTTTTTAAGGGGTGAGCGAAATAATCATCAAATCTCGATCCATGCCAAATGATTTGTTCGGTTTCTTAGTAATGCGGTTTGGTCCCGATTTTAAGAAATAAGAAACCGTATTAAATGGTTAGGTCTATGAATTTATGATAACGGTTTCGGTTCTAAATCAATCGGAACCGCATAATGTATATGTTTTTAGGCTACGATTGTTTCGGCTGGAAATGTTTTTTGGAAAACTTTTTCTATCGAGAACTTTTTCAAGAAAATAAAACGTTTTCTGGTATTTGGTCGTGATGTAAAAATATTTTCTATTGTTTGATACACATGGAAAATTACTAATAGGATAAAACGATTAAAACACTCATTTTTCAAAAAAAAAATGACAGAATATTCATGCTTGTCAAAAAGACCAAAACCCCGTTTATATCATGTTATCAAAATACAGTAGTAGCTATCACCCACATCAATTCGCATTCCAATCACTATTACCACATAAACGAGCAATCATAACTATAGCAGACAAGTGAGAATTACAACTAGTTCCTCCATGAACTCATTTATACATAAAGATAACATCCACATAATTTCCTCAATCGCAACATAATCCATTAATAGAAGCGAAATATGAGTTCGGTAAGATATAATGTAACAGTGATAAGGACATATTTTGTTCAAATTGAAGCCATTGACTTCACGCATTCATATTAATGAAACCCTTCAACCATACCCTTTAGAGTCTCGCATATATTCTTGACCATAAACGCCTTTACCACTTTTCATTTTCAACCAAGTATCAAATGCTAATACTGTTTTGGGAAGGAAAAGAAAAGAGTAAGGGAAGCCCGAGCACAAACTTAAGTAGCAAAAAGTAGAACAAAGAAGAAAAATGAGCATTTTTATGGCAGATGCATAAACTCAGGCTTTAATATAAAGGCACCAACTAATTAGATTTAAAATGAGCATTTTTAGGCTTGCATAAAATCAGGCTTTCATATTAACACGATCAATACTAGATATAGTAACTCCTCAAAATATAATACTAGCTCAAGCCACCAATTCTTATAAGTGCATCAGTCCCAGAAATACATGTATCGATCTCCAACCTGCCCCAATCTCCCCCATTTACTATCACCAACCTGCACTGATTCTTGATCAAACAAATGTAGAACTAAGCCCTCGCTAGTACTTCCCTAAATATGGGGTAACACAGTTACGCAGTCGAGCGCAATTTAATATGCCTCTCTATACTAGATAGATGGAATAAAAATTAACCATTTCTATTATTTTTTAGTACACATGGTCACCATCTCTACGTTAAAATCTATGCTCTATCCTGTTTGTTCAGTAATTGTGAGGATATGTATTTTTTTTTTTTGATCGGCAATTTTTTTTTATTAAAGCTCGATAAAGGGTACATCGAGAAGAGTCGAACCAAGCATAGAGCAAGTATAAGGCAAAGCAAAACAACTAGCGAGAAACTAGAAGTAAAGCAAGGGAAAGGAAAAACCAAAATAAATACAGCAAAAGACTCCATATGAGATATCAATTAGGATCATCCTTCCACTGTCTCCAATCAAAACTGTAGCATCCAGCATAACGTCGCATTCAGCATCATGAAATCTTCCATAACTCAGCAACACCAGCATCCACATTAAAAAGGAGCCTCATAAACAAAATAGTCAATTGAAACCACACACAATATCAAAACCACACCTTCAATGAACCCAAGAATGCAACAAGAAGAGACCAGTACAGCAGATGAGGCAACAGCAACACCGAGACATACCCTTAGATCTTAATCCTTCTAATACCCTCCAAGCATCTCTTGAAGTCCTCAATAGAATAATCTTTGACATTGTGTTTCCCTTTGATCCAAAAAGCCATTCTAGTCTTTGACAGATCAATAACGTCCTCCAACTCCCACACTTTGTTATTGAACACTGCATCATTTCTAGATGTCCAAAGGGTCCAAACCACAACATAGAAACTTGCTATCCAGCACCACTTTTCCAGGTTTTTGAAGTTAAAACTTTCCCGAAACAGGAACAAACTCATTAAATTGGAAGGACATACCCACACCAAGCCCCACCAATAAGAAATAGCTGACCACACCCCCCAAGAAAAGTGACATTGAACAAGAATATGTTCGGGGGTTTCAACTTCAGAATTACAAAAGGGGCAGTATGCATTGTTGATATTGATTCCTCTACCAGTTAAGACTGATTTTGCTGCAATACATTTCTGAATAGGCAGCCACACAAACAATTCTACTTTGGGTGGACAAATATTCTTCCACACAGATGCTAGCTCCTTGTTGATTTCAAATTTCTGATCTTCCCATTTTGAATAGGCAGACTTAACAGAGAAGTTTAGATCTTTACTCCACCTCCATTGCAAACAATCTTCACTGGATTCCTCTAATTGTACAATTGCTCCTTTTCAAAAGAGCAAACCTGTTAGCATCCTCTTCAATCAACTTTGACATTTCCATGGTATCTTCCTTAAAAAATTCAATACCCATCCTCTTCCCCATAGCAGTTTGAGATTGCAGTTCCTGAATCACTAAATTTTGAGTATCACCTTCAGCAACTGAATTGATAAAGCTGTTCACTGATTCATCATCACCATTACTCAAACAGGCATCACGAATTCTTCTCCTCAAAGCTTTTCTTGTATCTCTCGGATTGGCCAACTTCAGATTAACTTCCAGATTAATGCCTTGCAGTTGAGAAGTTCTAATATTATTGTCAGACACCAAAGTGATTGGACCTTCTAAAAGGAAATTGCCATCATTAATGTGATTAACCACTTCATTATTCTTCTGATTTTCAAAAAGAATAATAGTCCTCATGTGGTTGGACTCTTAAATATGACCTTCAAAATCCTCAACCAATGACTAGCCCATTGGATAAGTTTGAATTTACCTCCTTATTCTCTTCAGCTTCCTTTTGAACAACGCTAAAGTCAAGTCTTGGAATTCTTGAATTCATATCACTCTCTACTGGGGTATTAACTGCTACCAACTCATTATTATTAATGCTTTTTTCCGCGTGCAAATTCAAATTCTCCACACTTGATCCCTTATGATTGCCCTTCTCTACCACCTTGTCATTCTCAACACCATTATTTGCCCTTATGCTTTGCCATATCATCCAATAACTGATTATCATCTACAATGTCATCCTCTTTTTCCTTACTATTGTTATCCATGTCATTATCTTCCTCATTTGCCTCCAATCCAAAGACTTGGCTTAGTAACAGAGGTGTCACTGCCCTAAATGAACCTTCCTCAATAACATTGACTAAAAATTGCTTCCCATTGACCATCAACTCTACCCTTCCCTCTATCTTCTCCATTAAATTGGTAGCTATCAGAACTCTTCCCTTTGCATACGAGATTTCTTTTAGTGTGTTGTTGTCTACCTGAAAAAGTGACCCCATCTGCTTCCAATTGTTCTGAATGTTGGAATAGTACTCCACACATCAAGTGGCATACCATAGCAGCTCAACCATACAAATCTTTCTAGCTGAGCTGATTCTCCTTTCCAATCCTTGAACCCATCAAACCAATTAAACAACCAACGATCTTTAATCACTTCATTTCTGGCATCAATATCTGAAAAAGTAATCACCACAAATCTACCCCCAATTGGCTTAATCTCAACACACACATTCCTTTCCACCTTGAAAACTTCAGCTAGTTTCTGAGTCGATAGTAATCTTTTGATTTTACCTACTGCACTTCTCAATAACCAAGCATTACCTGAAGGTTGTAGATCAATAGTCTCCACTACTTGGCCAATAACCTTATCCTGAAAACTCGTACCTGTGTTCCTCTCTTCACCTTGTTTTCTTGATTCTGGAATTCCTTTTTTCATCTAGATCTCTTTTCCCCTTCTTGGTTCTCTCAAATTCTCGGATCAAAACCTGACCTTTTATGGCTTCAAAGCTTTGGTAAAGTCATCCTTACCAGCAAAATGATTGTTCCTTTCTCCAAATCTTTCATTTTGCATGACATGCAGATTCGAATCTAGCATCCTAGATGACATATTTCCCCTGAATCTTGCAGTGTTCCACTGGCTATTGTTGGGCTTCCATTGCTGTCCGTCTCTCCTCCATCTATCCTCCTTTGAGCTTCTTTGAAATTTTCCCTCATTGTTGTTCTGAAAATTACTCTGACTATCTTGATTTCTCAGGAATTTAGCAAAATTAGCCATCAATTTAACACCCCAACACCAAGAATCATGAGCATTTGAAATCGCTAGGGCTGCTTCAGATGGATTACTGAATCGAATAAAACCAAAGCTCTGATTCGTAATCTTACTCAGTTCATTGGGGATGAAAACTTCTCTGATTTTCCCATACCTGGAGAAGAGGATGTAGACCCAGATTTTACGGATTGTAACTAGAAAATTATCAACAAATACTGTTAATCCCCTTTCCGAACTAAAAACATTCTCCCTTCTCTCTTTCTCTCTATCATCTCGTATTATCTTTTTGCTAATTGATTGGGGACGGATGGAGTATTTTAAAGAGATTGAGCATCTCTCATTATCCACCAGGATATGTATGTTTTGAAAGGACAAAACAACTTTTATTGTGCCATGTGAATTTGTCTTGGCTTGAAAAACAACTTGAATGCACAAAACAAATTTGTCTTGGTTTTTTTTTTTTATCAAAGGATAATTTCATAATTCAGAAATAGCTTAAAAGGCTAAACAAACCTCCATCCGGAGCTTTTGGTTGGCTAATATAGACCTCAACTTTCGGGGTGTCCATATGGATTGGGAAGGAATACAATGAGTACCGAAGAGCAATACCCATGGAGGGTAGGAAAGTTCCACGCAAGGAATGAAAATCTCCATAAACGGAGACCAACAAAACCTAACTGTTGTTAAATTTTAATGTACTCGCACGCACGAATCAGATTGATAGTAAAGTTATGCAAGGGCGAGGTCAAACACATAGGGACTTATAATTTTTTCATAGGAAAACTAAATAAATTTGAATTGATCAACCGTAACCTAGTACCAAAAAGTTAAGATGGTGTTTTAAACTAAAAGTTAAACAAGAAAAAATAAAAAAATAAAAAAAAAGTTGACAATTGAACGAACTTGGTTGTAGAAAAGTGACTAAGGTTTCATAATCCACACTCATGTACTCGTAGAAATTACTAAGAAACTCTTATTTATTTTCCTACTCTTCTTCACACTAATTTGGGGGTTAAACTCTATTACTGTAAAAAACAACTTATGTCCACTCTTCCTTGCCTTAATGTTGAAGACCAAAAAAATCATACGTATCCGTTCGAAAATAAATCACAAAAGATATCAAGTACTTGAAATTAAAAGCTATATAACAGGGCTAAATAATTAGTTAGCAATCCTTAATCATGGAAAAAAAATGTGATTGAATCCATGTCCAAAATTACTAACCGAATTATAATGAGACAAGAATAATTATTTAATTAAATAAACATTCAGAATAAATAAATAGTTTGTGTGTAATTACTAAAACATGAGTTTCATCCTCAACCCTAGTATAGAAATCTAGCCACTTATAGATAAAAACGTGTCAAGCATTCGACTAGAATCCATAAAATAATAAGCTTACAAATAATGCGTGATACCCCCCCCGAAATCCTCAACCCTACTGATGTCTTAATGCCTATATAGGCACTGCCGAGAATCAATCTTCCTTATTCAAAGAAGATTGCATAGCTTCTTCTTTTTTTCGTTCGATATACATCAGTTGAGGATTAGCGGGGGAAATAGTGAGTTAGTCTAGAGGGTGTCTAGAAGCTATCCATAGCCCTAAATTCCAAACGCCTCTGTCGAGGCTCAAACCCTGGTCTCTCTTGTGTGTTACAACCCAAGCTTTGCCATGTCATTCCAAGTTGCTGCAAGTCACGTGCCTAATTCCACTTGTCTGTTGTTCGGTTATTTTTTCTGTTTTCCTAGTTAGTTAGAGCTTCCCACTTGCGGCGGGAAATTCTGTTATGTGGAAAAAGAATAAGTAGGAGGAGAGAGGACTGTATGGTTATGAAAATTGTTAAGTAAAATTGCTAAGTCGGTTGTGAATTGGAACCCAATGCATCCTGCAACTGCTTAACGTGTTCTACCATAATTCTTGAATACACAATTCCTCCATTACCGTTTCTATTTCTTGATGGTATTTTCTTTCTTCTCAAACATTTGAGTACTTGGATCATATCATTGGTATTAGAGCTGTTCAATCCTTGGACATACTTTCAGCAATCATGGACACAAGATCGCATGAGCAAAGGCGAAACAAAGAAGCCATCAAGCAATTGAAAGAAAACGCAGAGCAATTTAAAGAAAGCACAGACAATTCAATCAAAGAATTAAAAGACCTCATCATTGCTATGAGTCTGAAGTACGATCAAATCGCAACAAAAACCCTCACCCCAGAAGCAGACGAAGGTGGCAGTACCCACCACGATCATGCTTCGCAGTCCTCCAATTCGATGCAACCTAGATTCTCTAAGATCGATTTTCCAAAATTTCAAGGGGAGGATCCTTCTGGTTGGGTATACAAATGCGAGCGGTTCTTCGAGTTCAATCAAATTGAGGAATCACGAAAGGTCAAACTGGCAGCTATACATTTGGATGAAAAAACCATTCCATGGTTTCAGTGGTATGAAAAAACCTCAAACACACTTGGACTGGAAGGAGTTTGTAACTGGAATTGTAGCACGATTTGGCCCAAATCTTTTCGAGGATGTCATTGGTGAATTAACAAAGCTTACACAAACCTCCACTGTCAAGGTCTACCAAGAAAGATTTGAAGAGTTGGCTAACCGAACAAATGGATTGACGCGGGAGTTCTTTGTAAGCTATTTTTTGAGTGGGCTACGCGAGGACATAAGGGCAGGGGTGCAGATGTTTCGTCCCTCAAACATCCACAAGAGGTCAAGGGGTCCTGATAAGCCAACTGCAACCAACTGAGGGCCAACTTCCATTTCAACTATGCCACGCCCAGCACCACCATAGGGGTAAGAATTGACTCTAAACCTTTGGTTAATGCCTCTACTCATTCAGCACCTTCAAACTTTACTTAGAACAATGTTAATCAGTATCCAATTAGGAGGCTTACACAAAAAGAAATGGAGGCAAGAAAAGAAAAGGGTTGTGTTTCAACTGTGATGAGAAATTTGTGAGAGGTCATAGATGCCAAAGGAAACAACTTTTTTCTGATTATTGGGGATGAAGAGGAAGAGGATGAGAATGACCATGATTCACTAGATCTGGGAAATGAAGACCAAATGTTCAAATCTCCATGCATGCTTTGGTAGGAAGCAACTCATCTAGAACCAAGAGGGTCAAAGGGCATCTAAAAGGCAGGATCATCACAATATTAGTGGATTCTGGAAGCACTCATAATTTCATAGAACCAGGAATTGTAAAATTTTATGGGTTCAGTGTGGAGCCAACCCCAAACCTGTCTGTGGCTGTAGCAGATGGAACTAAATTGTGCAACAAGGCTGTATGCAAAATTTTCAATTGGACTATGCAAGGTAGGTCATTCAGTGCAGAGGTCAGATTGCTACCAATTAGGGGTTGTGACATGGTGTTAAGAATACAGTGGCTTTCAACTCTTGGTCCAATTCTATGGGATTTCAGAAATTTGAAGATGGAGTTCAAGTTATAAGGGGAATCAGTGTGCTTACAAGGGGATGCTCAAATAAGGGTTGAACAAGTCACTTCCAAACAGATGAGGAAGACAATTCAACAAGCTCATCAAGGGATCATTGCTCAACTTAGCTGTCGAACCATGGAAAGTGAAGACCTAGAGGTACACCATGACATTCAGAAGATTTTATTGGAGTATAGTGACTTATTTGAAGAACCTAAATCTTTACCCCCCGCAAAGGGAAGCTGACAACCAAATACCACTCAAAGAAGGGACTGAGCCTGTGCATGTTAGGGCCTATAGGTACCCTTACATCCAGAAAAAGGAAATTGAGAAAATAGTAAGGGAAATGTTGGAGTCTGAAATCATTAGGCCTAGCATGAGTCATTTTCTTCACCTGTTTTGTCGGTAAAGAAGAAAGACAACACATGGAGAATGTGTGTGGATTATAGAGAATTAAACAAGCACACTATTAAAGACAAGTTCCCAATTCCTATAATAGATGAACTCCTGGATGAGCTTAGTGGTGCCAAGATATTTTTCAAATTGGACTTGAGGGCTGGTTACCACCAAATTAGGGTGTATCCCAAGGACATTGAAAAGACTGCCTTTAGAACCCATAAAGGGCACTATGAGTTCTTGGTTATGCCCTTTGGGCAAACCAATGCTCCCTCTACTTTCCAAAGTTTGATGAACACCATCTTTAAACCATTTTTGAGGAAACTCATTTTGGTATTTTTTTATGACATCTTGATTTATAGCCCTACTTGGTCTGGGCACTTAGAACATTTGACTATTGCCTTGTCAATTCTGAGGTCTCACTAATTGTTCATCAAGAAGAGCAAGTGTGCCTTTGGAAAGGCCAGCCTAGAATACCTAGGCCACATTATTTAAAAACACGGGGGTATTGACTGATCCAGTCAAACTGGATGGGATGAGAAGATGGCCTAGTCCTAACTCCATCAAGGCACTGAGGGGTTTCTTGGGTCTAATAGGTTATTACAAAAGATTTATAAAAGACTATGGGAAGATTAGTCTACCCCTAACCAGCCTACTCAAGAAAGAGGCATTTGTTTGGAATGACAAAGGTGAATTGGCTTTCCAACATCTCAAAAAGGCTATGACTACTGCACCTGTGTTGGCACTACCAGACTATTCCAAAGAATTTGTGATTGAATGTGATGCCTCTGGGGTAGGTATAGGAGCTGTTTTGATGCAAGAGGGGCACCCCATAGCCTTTACCAGCAAGGCATTAGCCCCCAAACACTTGGGACTGTCAGCTGATGAGAAGGAACTGCTAGCCTTGGTGTATGGCTTAACGTATCGGTTGTGAATTAGAACCCAATGCTTCCTGCAACTGCTTAACTTGTTCTACCATAATTCTTGAATACACAGTTCCCCCAATACTGTTTCTATTTCTTGATTGTATTTCTTTATTCTTAAACATTTGAGTACTTAGATCATATCATTGTGAGAGAACCAGGAGATAACCGCTACGTTACAAGACCTTGGTCAGATTACATATCTTCACACCACTTAATTATTGGACTTAATTATTAGCCCACTTTCTATATCAGGGGTGACTTGGTTGACCAAGTTGTTCAACAAGATTATTTTATCTAGGAGGATACCAGACGAATGGAGAATGAGTACCTTAGTACCTATCGACGGATATTAAAAGTTGCAACAACTATAGAGGGATTAAGCTGATGAGTCATACGATGAAGTTGTGGGAAAGAGTTATTGAGCATCGATTGAGGATGGTGACTATGGTGTCGGAGAGACAGTTTGGGTTCATGCCTGGGAGATCGACCATGGAAGTTATCTACCTACTAAGAAGAGCGGTAGAAAAACACAAGTCCACGAAGAAAGATCTTCATATGGTTTTCATAGATTTAGAAAAGGCTTATGATAGGGTGCTTAGAGATATTATATGGTGGGTTCTGGAGAGAAAGGGAGTGACCAAAGGGTATATCGATGTGGTTAGAGACATGTATGAAGGTGTTGTCACTGCCATTAGATCACCAGCAGGGGAAACGAGTGAATTTCCCATCACAGTAGGATTGCACCAAGGGTCAGCCTTGAGTCCGTACCTTTTCGCTTTAGTTATGGATGAACTGACTAGACAAATTCAGGAGGATATCTCATGGTGTATGTTGTTTGCGGATGATATTGTCCTTGTAGATGAAACTGCTAGCGGTGTTAATACTAAATTAGAAATTTGGCGGGATGCACTAGAGTCTAAGGGCTTTCGGATAAGTAGGAGTAAGACTGAGTATATGGTTTGCAAGTTTAGTGGTTCCAGTAGTGCGTCCGAAGAAAGAGTGATGATTCAAGACCAGGAGATACCAAAGAGTGACCATTTCAAGTATTTAGGCTCTATTATTAGTCAAGATGGAGAAATTGCAGAGGATGTAACCCATAGGACCCAAGTAGGGTGGCTCAAGTGGAGAAGCGCTACTGGTGTATTGTGTGACAGGAGGGTACCCACAAAATGAAAGGGTAAATTCTATAGAACTGCCATAAGACCAGCGATGCTTTACGGGACAAAATGCTGGCCTACTAAGAAACAGCAGGTGAACAAGATAAGTGTAGCGGAAATGAGAATGTTGAGGTGGATGTTTGGTAAGACTAGACGAGATAGGATTAGAAATGAAACAGTCCGCGAGATGGTATGTGTAGTACCTATAGAGGAGAAGTTGAGGGGAAAATAGGCTTAGGTGGTTTGGGCATGTCTATCGAAGACCAGCGGATGCAGTAGTTAAGAGAGCGGATAGGATAGCTTTGAGTAGCAACGTTCCGGGGAGGGGAAGACCTAAATTGACTTTAGATGCGGTAGTGCGCAAGGATTTGAGTCTACTAGGGCTAAGTGAGTAAACAGCACTTTATAGAGCTCAGTGGAGGAAAAGGATTCATGTAGGCGACCCCAATTGATTTGGGACATAAGGCTTGGTTTGGTTTATTTGCCGCAATCTGTGTATGAGAGGAATTTTTCTTTTAAATCTCAAATTCCCTAATTTTAGTCCTCCATCTACCAAAGGCTGGTTGGCGGCGGCGCATGGCCGGGGTTGGCGGCGGGTTGCTGGTGCCTCCTAGGGTTTTACTGGTGCTTTTAAATTTTTTTAGTTTTTTTTTTGGGCATTGTGGCCCATTGGGTGTGGGCTTTGCCCAATAGGTGTGGGCTTCGGCCTTAAGGGTTTCTTTGATTGGTTCCTTGCCAATCGTGATTTGGGTCTTGGACTAGGTATTTTTGCTTTCTCCTTTTTCCTTAGTCATTGTAACTTTTCGATGATTAATGAATTTTTTTGCCGTACAAAATAAAAAATATATATTTCTTGCCTTCTAGAATTGTTATCAAAACTCATTCCAAAGTGGTACCAATTCAGCTTTCACATTGCCCGATCCACGTGCAATTGTTTTGGTGACTATTAACCTTGATGCAACTTCTTATTTGAAGTATATCGATGGACTCATTTGTACTGTCTCCTTAGAAAAACGAAACGTATCCCTTTCTGTATTCTTTTTAATAGAACAATACAATGACGTATCCTACGCTATATATCCATGTCCCGATTCAGTACGTATCTTACGGTTACTTTTTGAAAGAAATTCAGACATTATTGTAATAATAGAACCTCAAACGCATTAATCTAAGTCATTGGAGCGACAATCAAACCATTTAAAAGATATTCAATCTCAACGTAAGGTTTGAATAGCAAAAAGAATCATACTTTAATCGTGTTTTGGGTGAATATTGTTAGGAATTTTCTTTAATTTATTTGACTAAGGCAGTAGGAAAAGTCAATATAATAAATCCCAGTTGAGATACTTGAAATTTTACATCTTAAATTTTTTTTTTTAAATATGTGCATAGTTTGTTGGTGTTATTAGGTATAAATACTTGTTAATTGTATATTAATTATGGTTAACGTATCTTACGATACGCGATACGTATCCCGATACGATTTATAAAACAAAAAAAATGATACACGATACGTATCCCGATTTAAAAACCTTGGTTGGGATATATATGTTGTTCTTTGATATACTAATGAAGTCTTTGTATGCTTTTTGAGAATAAAGGGTCAAGCCAAGAAATAGTTGGCGAGTCAGACAAGCAAACTGGCAGGCAAAATTTAATCAGAGGGGTGGAGCGGGACAAAGAATTAGAGAAGGTTTCACAAGCAATGCATCTAAAAAGGTTAAGGGCAAAAAGGTTGTTGAAGGGATGGTTTTGGTTTTCAAACCGTTTGGAGTTTTTTAGGGTGCAAAGAAGATGTGGGAGTATTCGGATAAAAAATTTGATATTTGGGGCTTAGTCGTAGTGTGTCGGGTTCTGCTTATGTTGTTGCTTGTGAGGCGTTGGCTCTTTTTGTTTGGTGCTTGCGAGGCGTTAGCTCTTTTTGTTTGGTGCTGGTTTTGTAGTGTGGGTTCCGTAGTTGGGGTTGAAGTTTTGTTTGATTGTTTGGTTGTCTTCTTGTCAGTCTTCCAATCCTTTGGGTCTCGAAAGGCATATGATTGTCATTGGGTGGGATTCCAACCTCGTTGGGATGCCGCTCCTCGTTTTGATGCTCTCTCTTGCTCCATTTAATCTTGTATCTTTGATATTTGATTAATAAAATTTTTTGTCGTTCAAAAAAGAAAATGAAGTCTTCTGCCAATGAAGTCTTCCGATGATAAAAAAAAAATGGAAAATTGAGAAGATTAAGCATTCAAGATTTATTAAGCATGATAATATTGTTGCTGTTCTCTTCTTCTTCTTTTTTCATAACTGCGGGTGTCCGTCCAGCGTATATGCACCTCGACTACAATTATTGTTATTATAATTGTTATTCGTACTTGTTACCACTAATTTTCCAAAATGTATTTTTCTTTAATGATGAATTTAGGAGCTCAGTAGTCAGCAAGAGTATTTGAAACTTAAAGCACGTTATGAAGCTCTACAACAATCCCAAAGGTAATTCTGCTCAATACCATAAAACTTGCAGACCTAATATTTAGAAAGCCTTAACCTAACAGAAAATATGTCTGTTTGTTTATATTAGGAATCTCCTGGGAGAGGATCTTGGCCCTCTAAACAGCAAGGAACTTGAGTCACTGGAAAGACAGCTTGATATTTCCCTGAAGCAGATCAGATCAACAAGGGTAATGGACCTTCTCATCTTAATCAATTGAGACCAGACAATAACTGAACTTTCTTTTCTTTTTCTTTTTTCTTTTAGTCAGAGATAGCAACAACTAATGGCAACAATTTTGTTTTCCTTAAACGGTAAGAGAATACAAGTATGAATTACATCAAACTGAAAATAAAATTCAAAATCATTATAAGGTCAACCTAAATAGCCCCATTAAGGAAAACACCCATATGCACGTAGAGAGATTCAAAACAAAGTCCACAATCACCATAAGAACAACCCAACTAGTATTCTCATTAGAGGGAGAAATAACTCAACAGATGCAAGGGGAATAACACCCACATGCATGTGGGGATAGGGAGATTCGAACTCCTGATCTCCTAGTGAGATATAAGTGTTCTGGCCAACTCAGCTAATCCCAATTGGTTGATGGCGACATTGTTTTCATAAGAGTCCAACCGAATACGTCCCCCAAATAATTTTACTTCATTAATGGTTTGGTTACAACTGATAATCCTTTTAGTCAAAGTACTTTACATTTGGTATTAATTGATATGATAAAGTGATGTTTTCGTAATATCAGTGGTTATTAATTCAATCCTCATGTAGTACCTAGTGGTTCTCCTCACAAATCACGTATCGACAAATTTAGTGGGTATGACATGACAAGTTGATGACACACTTTCGATAGGCGAGGGGGTATAAAAGGAAACAGCCACAATGTCCGTGTTGCAGTCTTTCAGTTTTGGGGAGCAGTATATGGCAATACATGTACTCCGGAAATACGAAATAATTGTCCCATTTTAAACCCTCTATTCCTTGCTGCAGACCCAGTACATGCTTGATCAGCTCACAGATCTTCAAAGAAAGGTACGGACTTCATAAAACACTAATAAATTAAGCACTTTAAGTTTAATCTACTTCCTTCAATTCTTATATCTGCAGGAACATGCACTTAATGAAGCAAATAAGAGCCTGAAACAAAGGGTATTTATATTCTCCACCATTTGTTTCCTGTCAAAATAAATGAAAGCAATGCTTTATATAAATAATTAGCTTACGTTATGCCAACGCATGATTTATTCGGATGTTTTTAGAAGGTGGTTCAACCTTTTGTTTGGGTGATTGGTACGATCCAGAAGAAATGTAAGAACCATGAGTTTGTGTTTTTTTGTTGCATCACTTTCAGCTATTTGAAGGGGGCCAATTGCAAGTAAACTCACTCCAATGGAACCCAAGTGAACATGATGTGGGTTACGGCCGACAACCAGCTCAACCGCAGGGGGTTGGTTTCTTTCATCCCTTGGAATGTGAACCCACATTACAAATTGGGTAAGTCCATCTGAAACTGAAACGTTAAAATAAACAAAGTTATGAACACACTTCATGTTTGCCTGAAAATTCTTTGCACAATTTCTTCTTATTTTTTTCCTCAGCAAAGAAAGATTTTATTAAACTATTAATGAAATAAGGCACACAATTGTCTTTTTCTTCTTTGCACAATTTTTATAGACATTATCTTGCATATTTAAATTGTTCTTTAAGTAAAATAGATTTTTTTTTTGTCATTCGTCATTCCTAATCTATTACTCCTTCCGTCTCTTTTTAAGTGATCCATATGGGAATACGTGCAATTTCAAACCCCTAAAAAATATATTTCTCTATATAATTTTTTAATTTTTTTTACACCAAATTAAAGTGCTCATTGAGTACTTTAATTTGGTACAAAAAAAATTTAAAAACATTTTACGGAAGTGCCTTTTTTAAGGTCCACAAAAATACATGTTTCCCAAGCGGATCACTTAAAAAGGGACGGAGGGAGTACATGGGGGGAGGGGGGAATGGGATCCCGGAATACAGCATGGAGCATCCAAGAGCTTTACTACATGAGCTAGCCACCACTTGCTAAGTAAAAGAGGCTTGAATACCAAAGTAGTTTGTTAAAAAAATTTGTCATGATCGAGTAACGAGTTTAGCTATTTATCATCCATGGATACTTTAATATTACAAGGGGGTTTTTTTTTTTTTTGATCAACATATTACAAGGGGTTGGAACAAGAAAACTCAAAGCGGCACTTAACTAGAGGGAAAAACAAAACGTTCGAGTTTCAAAAGTATTAGTTTTTTATCCTAAATTATTTTTTTATTGAATTTCAGATATCAAAATGATCCAATAACAGCAGCAGGTCCCAGTGTCAATAACTACATGCCAGGATGGTTACCGTGACTACTAATAATACAAGAACCGGTTGTGGTAGGCAACATGAATCCTCTTATGCAAGTTTAATTCGTCGTAATTTTGTGTATGTCATTTGAGAGTGAAAAAGAAAAACAAAAGAAAAGAGGAGTTTGCGTAATTCTGGACCTCTGAGAAATCAAAAACACTTAAATTCTGTGTCAGTGTGAGGAAATTATAAGTGAATAATTGTTTGTGTGAAATACTCTGCACTGCACTCTATGCTTCGTCTGTAAAAGCAGAATAATCTTGTGTGTGTAATGCAGTATTAGAAACTTGCCATGGGACAGTCCATTCTTTAATCCAATATGCTCTTGTTTTTTTATACGAAAGTAATAGTTTATTGATAATTCATAAAATATTACAAGAGAATTTTAATTATAAATAAAAAAACATTTCATCCAATATGCACCTTTTGCTTGTGGACGCTGTTTTTAATTTTTTTCTCTTTTTTTTTTTTTTATGTTAGCTTAAATTGCAGTCTAAGCATATATTCCTCCCAGGGGACGATTGGGGCGTGCTTATACAAAGAACTATTTTTACGTAAGAAGCAAATTAGGGGAGAAAGTGGCAGTGATTTATCTCTTCCAGAAATTATAAGTTATTATGGTGGGTATAAAAAGGCCACAATATTGCGTGTTCAGCTTCTCCCGGGTTAAGCAAATGAGAGTTGAAAAGCTCCCCTTTTGTAAGAAATGAAACATTGATTTCCTGAAATGCGCCAGTCAAATAAATCAACTTTTTTAGATCTCTGTTAGTGAATGGTGAGATTCGTTCTTGCGAACTAGTTATTTTCTTTTTTATCCAAGCGAATCATATTCTATACTATCCTAATAGGAAATGAGAGCGGGGGTTTCAACTCCCGCCAAATGAAGTGTCTGTTACCTGCTCTACCAACTGAGCTAAGAATTAGTTGAGATGTTTGAACACTTCATTTAAAAATAGCCTTGATGAGAAAATAGTCATCGCCGCTCTCCCCTTTTCATTTATTGTATGGATGCTCAATTCCGAGGACAGTTTTTCATGAGCACCTACTACAACTTCTCGGTTGGTATCAAAAGCCCAATTCCATGTTTTTTTTTTAAAAGCAAAAGAAATCTTATTAATCTTGAGATTACAAGACTAGAACAAGATGGGGAAAGCCCAATTCCATGTGCCTAGCTGCTACACAATAGACACCAACAACAAACGCCAATTATGTGTGTGCTAAGCCTCAAACTCTAGACACCGACAAGTTTTTTTTTTTCTTTTTTTGGTTCGACAATCGGGGTACTGTTTTGGTCAGCTTACACGTACCTCAACTAATTTTTTATCCGGTTCAGTCAAAGACAGGTCATCCGCACTTGAACTAGAAGATGTCAGTCGACCTTGTTAGACTTCTACCTCCTCTAAATAATTCTTGGGATCACTAGTGATGATTGGTTCGGTCTTTGGTGACGATCGAGCTCGCGAGATTGTGCGGAGGTACTATGGAGCCAGCAATACTCTGGCCCTACACAAAAAATTATTTTGAGTATAGTTTATAGGTAGTAGTATTACATATTCATGACAAATTTCAACTATAAATGAAATGTATGAATAATCTTCCCATTGAACTCACTTATCTTTTTGAAAGGACAAAAAAATAAAAACTTGGTTTATTTAGTCAAAGCAATCCTAAGGTTGCACTCAGAGGTAAGCTCAAGGCCGGCCCAGGGGTAAGCCCCGCAAGCCCCCGGGCTTGGGCAACCCCCTGGGCTGGGGCAACCAAAAACAAAATTTCTATAAGTTATATATAAATATAAAAAAGGTTTCTAAATTTAACCAAAGTTATGCGGGGGCTAGATGGCTTGCTGGTGGTACTAATCCTCCCCGTGAGCATACCGAACTGTGTTCGATTCTCTGTAAACACGGCTCCTTTTTTGGCTTCTCAGTGGAGCTTTCCCTTTTTTATTTTTATTTTATTTTATAAACTTTCTGTAAATCATTTTTTTCCCAACAAGTCTAAAACCACACTGAAATATACAAATACTCCCATAAATGTATGAGACCACACAAACGGGTGGTATTGTATGTACGAGCAACACATTTATGTATGTGTTTGTGTTCCTGGGTGTACATTTTGAATGTGATTCTAGACTTCTGTTTTTTACTGCCCAATGAATATTTAAAAAATCAAATTACACAATTATTTTGTAAGAAATTTTATATTTAACAAATAACAATATTGTACAAGTGATATATTCTTACATTTGAATAAAGATAATTATCCCAATGGTGGAAAATTGAAAACAAAATCGAGCGATGTAACACGATTTATAAGTTTTTCACACAAATCATAGTTAAAATACGAGGACAATTTCTTTAAAAAAAACTCGTACGAATATATCTTTTTCCGTTTATCTTCTATCTCCTTTTAATTTAATTTTTTTTTGTAATTTTGTAGTAATTTTTTTTTTAAAAAAGCTCTTGTATATGTAGGTAGTCCAATATTAGAAGTTTGTTTGGGCCTCTAAAATGACTTACGAATTTTGTAATTTTTTTATTTGTATTTTTTAAAAAAAATTTATGACCTAATATTGAGCGGGCAATCAAGCTAGGAGTGGGGCTTGGGCAACCCAAATCTTGGGGCCGGCACTGGGTAAACTATGCCTCACATGTCACGTTGAACAAAAACTAATCTATTTTGAACAATTGCTTAGAGCAAACTCCTCGTATGCGCCTATACATAGACAAACCAGGGTTTTAAATCGCGGTATGAAAACCATATGGGTGAAACGGCTAGATATTGACTGATCTCAGACAATATCGATATCTGAGGTCTAAAATCTTGTTACGTCAGCTAATACGATACATAACGTCCTTTATTTAAAACCCAGATACAAACCATGACCTGGAAAATTTGTTTAATTACTAGTTAATTCAAGGCTTAAGCGTTGAGCCCCGTTCAAACATGCGAATCACGTGCATGCCAAGCAACAATTGATCTTTTTCGACCCAGATGTCATTTTGTCGTAGTCATCTGTCTTTTTTACCAATGGATGAGTGACAACGTTGAAATTTGGCAACAGGTCGCTCTCCCTGTCTCCTGGCAAAATATGTGTTTCTGGCGTGGCAGATTGGGAAAGCTCGCAACGATAGAATTTTCAACACTGTTCCAGTCAATCCTGTCAAGGTACTTCCGAAATACTTGTTCTCAAGGGCACAGAGACCCACCATTTTTCGAAACAGGGGATCTCAAATGCCTTTTTACACCCCACTTTTGAACATACACAATTGTATGAATCTGGAAATGATAATCATACTTCTATTTGAATATATACACTTACATAGTTATGGTCCATATTAGCTAATCAGGAAAAACGTACAAAACTTGAAGCACATATTGGTTTCTTTGCATACATTTTGTGCTTATATTCTATAGGAGTTGCTCCTAAATTATGGAACGGCGACAACGGCGTTAGCATAGTAATGCATGATTTTATTATGTGCATGCCGTGATAATTCATAGTTCATTTTATGTGATATTTAGGTCCACTATTATTTATTGGTCAACGAAAGATACAGTGATGCACACACATCAAACAAAAAAGAAAACCATTTTTGCATATTTTGTCAAAGTTCGACGTGCACACGCATTGCGTGTACCCGGCCTCTAATGTTTTGAAAGAGACGCTTTAAGTGGAAACTAAGTCGTTCTTGGGAGTCCTAGGCGTAGTCGCCTCGAAATTACAGTCAGTGCGAAAAGACGGTCGGAGCATCCTTGGTCCGGACCATGGTGTCCTTCGTCCGAACCACATGTCGGTTTTTAGTTCTACAGCTTGCAGCTTCTCTAGTCCGGATCAGCGGGACCGTGGTCCGGATCACCGACGCGAAAAAAGTGTGCGGCTGCCCGTTTTTAAGTGGATTTTGACCTAATTTTTTTGTACTTTCTTATAAATAGAGGCCATGAGGCTATTATGGTTTGGACTTCTTGAGTGAATCCCTTTGAGGGGGTTCCCCGTAGTGTGTTAGGATTTTCCGGTTGTTCCATTGTTAATTAGTCTTTTCAAAGGATTAGGTATTAGGATGTTTGTGTGTATTTCTTTCGTGTTCTTGAGACGTTAGTTCAATTACTGACGTTGTTACCACTGCTATTATAACTATTTGACATACAGTAAACAGAAAAAAAAATAAAAAAAAACAATATTTTGCTGATTCCCTCAAATAAATTTTTTAACAATCTCCATATTGTTTCAACTTAATTGTAGCCATATTTAGGTACTATAAGCTACATTAATACATAAAAAAAAAACTTGTTTTTTGTTTGGATATCTAATAGACATATATATATTCCCCAAAATGATATTCTGAGAATATACTATGCCACAATGACACTATAGAATTGTTCATTTTGTAGGACTTGTTAAAAATATCACTCATTTAAATTACTCTATAATTTGCCTATAGACCTATCAATTTTCGACCAATGTAGTGTTGTACGGGAATGAGAGTTTTTTTACGAGTGTTTTCCATCCAAATAGTTAACAGACTGCTTGCGGTCTCAGTAATAAAAGTTCATTGAAATGAATTGAACAGTTGAAGGACTACATTAAGTAAAGTTCAATTCATAATTAGGGGATGAATTAAAAAGTATGGAATAATTTAGGGATGAAAGATGTAATTAACCCCAGCAAAAACGGACAGATGCTCTCCGATATTTATCTGGATATTTATCTGTTATCCAAAAGATAAAGCGGCCTGTAGTAATCATATCTGTTGCGTTGCGTTTCCCTCCAACCAAACGACTCCTCTTTCTCTCTCTAGAATTATTACAATCCCCATGAAAAACGAGCAAACCATCCCTATCCAAACTCTCCACATTTATTAGAAATTCAAGAATCCCCCAACCAATTTACGAACAGATAAAACCGGGGGAGAGAGAGAGAGAGAGAGGTGTCAATCTCGTTTCAGAATTTTTCCTTTTTGCCTCGATCATAGCAATTCACAATCTTATTTCTTTGTCCCATTAAGGATTCAGATTCAATTACCTGTTACTAATTAGGAGGAAATTATGATGAGAAGACAAGATCACCATCAATCTAGGGCTTTTGTCGAGCTTACTGCTCTGATTCTCAACATCCTCCGATCTCCTCCTACGCCGATTGATTTTCCCGATGACTCTCCGGCGTTGCACCCACCGCTATCGGTTTCTCCGTCAAGACGACCACCGCAAATATCTCCGGCGGGGTTCGCGTCCCTGCTGTTGGGGATTTCGCTGACTTTGATGCTGTGTGGTTCGATTACGTTCTTCATTGGTTTCATGTTGATGCCTTGGATTCTTGGATTGGTCATGGTTTTCTATGTGGTTGGTATTCTCTCCAGCTTGTCGATCATTGGCCGCGCTATTCTTTGTCACGCCACGTCACCCGCCGCACCTCCGCGGAAGGAGGTTCGAGGTTAGGGTTCCTCCCTTTGTTTACGGTTTATTTCTTGATTCAATTCTTGTGTTTATTGTTGTCTTATAATGTTATCAAGTATATGTTAGGCTACGAACCAAACACACTAGCACGAACATAAAACTACAACAATAACAAAACACATCTAGTTCCCAATCATTGGGGGTATGAGCGGGATGATTGGAGAATATGCACAAAGTGGTTGCTCTCAGAATACCATTGAAACACTTCCCTCTTCACCTCCAAGAACCGAGGAGCTACATGGTTGTTTTGCTGCAAAACTATGCCCCAAATCAAAGCCGAAAGGCATTAGGGAGGGCAAGCCTAGAGACCCAAATTAATTTTTGTGCTCAGTACTTCATTCATAGTCCAGAGCATCTCACTAATGAGCGCAAAAGCATGAATATAGAACTATGTAACTAAAAAGTAGGGCACACAGATCTACAGCCTACGTTAGTAACTAAAGAGTACAACATTCGCTGCTAGGGTCATCTGTCACCAGTATCACGTGTTAGGGTTTATATCAGCGAATTACCACGCTCCGAACGCTTTGATGTGGTGTTTGTCAATAATTAGGCTCCACAAACTAAACAATAAGTCCCCGATTTATTTGTGTTTTTAGGTTTTGTATTTGATATTCTTCGATATGATGCTTGGCGTTACATGGGTCCTTTGCTTCGTTGTTTTATGGTTATTGTCTTCTTGTTTTGTGCTGTTGGCAGCCAATCTGGCAACTGACTATGTTAACACATGCAAGGTTGTCAATTGTAGGCTGTCTTTCTAGTTTATGACATACGGTAGTGGTTTGGCATGCCTTTTCTTGTTTAGTTGCCCTTTTGGATTATGAAATACACATGTTTGGTGGACTAAGAACTTGTTACGTCTATATCCTTCATTGCATAAATCTATGGGCGTAGTCGAAGTCAGGTTTAGAGGATCATAGTTGTAAGTTAGCTGAAACAAGTCCAAATATGTCAAATTGTCTTGGAAGATGTTTCGATCCATTGCTTATCTAGGGAACATCATAAATTAGGGGTGCCCAGCGTCAACCGACATCTGCCCAATCCACCCAAACTGAACCGTTTGTGAACCCACCCGAGGTATGTTACGGATGGATACGGATCCTAATATTCTAGTTTTGGCGGATTTGGTTCAGGTTCGATCCGCCCAATAATCCTTCTACTGTACCTCACTAACGGGCGGGTGCGGATGGAGAATACGACAATCCGCGACGAGTGGATCGGTTTGGGAACTGACCCGATCCGTCCAAAACTAATCCGCAAATAGGCCTATCATAAATGTAGGATGTGGAATTTTTAGTGTTCATGTTTCCTACTATGTTCTCGAAAGCTTTTTGTTGGAGTGCTACACAAATAGGAATTTTTAGGGATCAACAACTCTAAATAAAGAATGTTGTAAATTTCGTGCTCCTTTCATTTCAATTGGAAACACCTACCATTCTGGCTTATGATCTCATTTACAGTATATGATTTCCACAACATTCTAAATAAATTTCATGTGCACAGATTATGCTTTTGTGCTACATTACTTGTGTGTTTTCCCCAATTTTTGGGAATCTAAGTGCCAAAGTTGTTCCGTTTGTATTACATGCCGCTCTGCTGCTTTTTCTACTTTCCTATTATCTTAACCTACCCTGCCTCTTTCTTTCTTTCTTTCTTTCTCCTTGTGGCTTTTGTCCAACTATGATCAAATCATCAATCTAGGTTTGTTCTCCTTCATGGGTGATTAGAGTTTCTAATTTCTAGAATGGCTTCCAGTTGAAGCTCTAAGCTCAGTAGATAAAAGCATTATTTTGTTGGCTCTATTACTTGTATCCATCTGCAATCATTGGTGTGATGAATTGAAGTACCTGCCTGTAGCCATTTCACTAGTACTAGATTAGTTTTATCCTTGATATGGGCATGTCGGCGTTGTTAACTGAAGTTTTTCTTTATCTGTTGCTTTCCTTTTTGCAATGATAAGTTGAGCACTCCAGATTTTTTCTTTCCGATGGGACTGTTTTTTATGTTTGCCAGATTTTATGTTTTGGTGAAATTCGACTGGTCGCTGCAACAGCTATACGCTGGGTAACTGGGTTAACCAGTTGCAGTCTGCATCTTATTTCTTGATGTTGACGTGTGCTAGTGAATTTTTATTTCTGACAGCAGGACTTTGTGATTTGAGGCCAATCTGAGGTTCTGAAATGCAAAAGTTGTAATGAGGCATACAACTTTGCTTACGAAAAAGTGATGGTAGTGTAAAAATCTGGTTTATAAGCTGAATTTAGGGTCTGAGATTGTTTAAAATGGTAGAAACAAAAAGCTTAAAAAGGTTCTATGGTGCATTTGTATTAATAGATGGCTAATTTGAGGATTGTTTTAGATGAACCATAAGTTACTGCTCGTTCTGTGACTACTTTCAAAGTTATTGTCGAATTGTAAATCCTTTCATCCAATTTGTAGATCATGTCTTGTTAACTTATGTCATGTAGAGAGAGCCTAGCTTCCGATGATTATAATGGTTAGGTAATACCAAACTATGCAATGTCGGTGACTTGTTGGGATATTAATTTCAGCTTCTCCATTGTTGTGCTACTACTTGAAGAAGTGAACTTAGTATTGATAAGGTGTTTGAGTTTCGCGTATTAAGAACGACAAAGTCATAATAGAAAGTTTTTTGGTGCATGGCTTTTTATGAGTCTCGAGATCTTATCATTTTGGAAAAAACAAGAAAGGTGCATTTGTCTCCCCTTCATGAGTCAGACTTGATTTGGCCTATCGAACTTCCTTCCATGCTAAAAGAGGGTGCCTTCCTTCTCAAGCCAATCCAGATAATATAATTCACACTTGGCTCAACTTCAAGTGTCTGTTGGTCTTGCTTGTTATATGATGAACTTAATGAACTTTGGCCTGTTACCAGACTTGTTTAGTCCTCCAATCTAAGAAACCTAGGCACAGGAAGTAATTATGCAATTCAGTTTGGTATCATCAAGTCTATGTTCCAGGATGATTTAGAATTGCCTGGAACCTTTTCCATCATACATGTAGTGTGTATGAATCAAGTTTTTCGCAACATTTAGTATGTTGATTTGGTGACAGAATAACAAGGAAACTTGAATGAAATTTCCATATAATATAGCTTCAAAATTCAACTCTTTTGAAATGTAAGTATATGTTTTGTTGTTTGTGTCATCAAGTTAATCCCACCACAAGGAAACTTGAATGAAATTTCCATATAATATAGCTTCAAAATTCAACTCTTTTGAAATGTAGTATATGTTTTGTTGTTTGTGTCATCAAGTTATGCAATGGAGAGAGAGAGAGAGAGAGTCATCTACCAATCATGAGCCTAGTCTAATCCTCATGTTATGCAATGGAGGGACCTCAGAAATCCTTTATAGAGAGAGAGAGAGAGAGTCATCTACCAATCATGAGCCTAGTCTAAGCCTCATGTTATGCAATGGAGGGACCTCAGAAATCCTTTAGTTTGGGATTCAATCCCTTTTCGGGGTTTTGTACCAGCTTTCCACTTGAAGCTCCAAGCTCAGTGGATAAATATATGTAGCATGATTTTGCTTGCTTTATTACTTTATACAATCTGCAATCGTTGGTGTTGGGAATTGCAGTGACTATTTCACCATTACAGTTTAACTTTTAAACGTAATCTGGGCATGTCGGAGTTGTTAACTGAAGTTTCTCCTTATCTGTTGCTTTCCTTTTTGCAATGTTGAGCACTTGTAGATCAAAAAACATAAGTTGAGCACTCCACATTTTTTCTTCTGTGGGGCTGCTTTTTTATGTTTGTCATATTTTTTTTCCTGAAATTTGACTGGTTGCTGCAACAGCTTTATACTGGGTAATCGGGTTAGCCAGTTGCAGTCTGCATCTTATTTCTGGATGATGATGTGTGCTAACAGGACATTGTATTTTGAGACCAGTGTGAGGTTTCGGAATGCAAAAGTTCTAATGAGGCATGAAAATGTGCTTACAAAAATTTATGGTAGTTTAAGAATCTGGTCTTTAAGCTGAAATTTTGGGTTCGAGATTGTTTAGATAGTGGAAAGATTAAGAATTCACGTGGTTCAATGGTGCATTTGTATTGATAGATGGCTAATCAGATGTTTGTTAAGAGGAAATATAAAATTATTGTGTTTTCATTTGTCTCACAAACTTCTCGTTCTGTGGCTTTTTTCGAATTTATTGTTGTTTGGGAATCCTTTTATCAAATTTGTAAATCCTGGCTTGTTAACTTGTGTCATGTAGAGAGAACCTAGCTTCTGATGATTATAATGGTTGGGGTCCTAGGGACAGAGTATGCAGCGTCGTTGACTTGTTGGGATTGGTTTTGGTTCTGCATTGTTGGGATACTTGTTGCTTCATATTGATACGGCGATGGAGTTTTTCATATTTAGCAGTTCCATCTTATGACAGATCATAATAGAAAGTTTTTTGGTGCATGGCTTTTATAAGCTTTCCAAATCGACTCATTTGAAAAATAGGTGCATTTGTCCCACCTTCATGAGTCAGACTTGATTTGGCCTATCGGAGCTCAGCCCATGCTGAAAGAGGGTGCCTCCCTTCTCAAGCCAATTCAAGTGCTTGTTATGTGAACTTAATGAACTTTGGCCTGTTACCAGACTTGTTTAGTCCTCCAATCCAAGAAACCTAGGCACTGGAAGTAATTATGCAATTCAATTCGTTGCATGATTTAGAATTGCCTGTAATCGTTTTCATCATATATGTGGGGTGTCTGCATTAAACTTTTCATTGTCTGGATTAATACTTCTTTTACTAGTTTCCAAATGTATTTCATCTCATTAAGTCACAACAAACAAGACTCTCTCTCTCTCTCTCAGTCTAGTTTTGTATTTCCTGGTTTGGGGGTTTTGGGGTTTGCAGTGAATCGGCATTTTGAGGGGTTCAATTGAGGGGATTTAGGGGATGCGTTTTTGGCACTGGATTGGTGATTTGGCGGAAAATTGAGGGGTTTGTTCGTGGGTTTTGGGGCTTGGAATTTGAGGGGTTCGATTGTGGGGTTTTGTGGATGCAATTTTGACGCTGGATGTTGAGGGGTTGCAATTGAGAGGTTTCGTGGGTGCAGGTGCTTTTGGGAGTTGTGATTGAAGGGGTTTGGGGGTTGAACAGGGCAGTGGCAGCGGAGGCTGTTTAGAGTGTTGTGACTTAGGGGTTTCTGGGGTTGAACAGGGGCAGCAGCTTACGGTGTCGCGATTGAGGGGGCTCTGACCGATTGGTGGATTAAGGTGGGTGAGAGCCACCGTCAACATTGGGATGTCGTAGTTTGTGGGGTATTGCCAGTGAAGTATTCATGGGCAGCGCACGGAGACTGGGGAACATCTAATCTGTCTTTTTGTTTTGGTTTCTTGTTGGCATCTTGCCAACAATTTGGTGTCTTGTTTTGTTTTGTTTTGTTGGCCTGGAGTAGGTTTAGTTTTTTCAAGTTGGAGCTTCAAAAGAGTAATTGTTTGTTGGCATCTCTGAATGCATTGCTTTTCCTATTGTATTGTTTTCATCTTTTGATCTTTTATGATTAATGAAAAGTTATTTTGCTGTTCAAGAAAAAATGTCATTGAGTCACATGACTCACATGCATGGAAACGTTGAGATTTATGTGGATTTTTTTTGGTTTATTCATTTTTTAACTTATTTGGTGCAATACTTTGTGATGGTATTTATGGCTTTAGGTTTGTTTTTTTAAATCTTTTCAATGCTGCAGCCTGGAAGCTCTTGTGAAGATGGTTTATAGGTGATTAAAGCATGCGATGGAGGATTCAGCAGCACTAGTGTTCTTTTGCTGGTTGCTGCATCTGCCGTGTAAAACAAAAACAAATCAAGAATGCTTCCATGAGAAATATGCTGCAGGAACTGTGTATAGATGTTCGACAAATTATAGAACACACGGATATGGATATTTATTTGGTTTCTTTGTTAAGGAAAAATGGAGAACTGTTGAAGCTTTTCAAAAAGTAATGTCTTGATTAAATATTACTGATGGAAACATATCGATTGTCTTTTTCCACTTGATCTATTTTTCCTTCCTAACGATGAGCCTAGTCTAATCCTCATTTTAGTGGATGCAAACCTCAGAAATTCTTTAGCCTGGAATTCAAACCCAGATTCGTGTGGTATTAATTCATGTACGGACCAATCTATGCAGAGTTTTGTCGCCGTTTTAGATATCAAGTTGAAAGAGCAGTCTAGAAATCAGATCCTCCATAATGAAGCGGACCAACTATCCGGCAACAATAGATCTACACCAATGGCAATGTTATTTTCATGTGAAATACAAATGAAAATCTAATGCTCCAGTATAGCTGCTACTGCTCTATAAGCCAAAAGAAAGCCAATCTTACACTATTACACACCAAATGGGAGTAGTATTACAGTATTACTTATACCCAAAGCATGACCGGAGCAATTGAGAGAGCAAGAAAATGGCAAACAAATTCGACAACTTAGATCTTAGTCTAATATGCAAAAGAAGAGGCAGCAAAAAAACAACAAAAGAGAGAGTTGTATGAGTTTAGCCGGCGTAGATGTGGACGCCGATGGCAATGAGGAAGATAGTGATGAGACCAAAATAGATGATGGTGTGAACCAGTATTGACATTCCACTGGTCTGCATATTACCAAACTCCACCACTCTACTCTTCCCCGGTATCTGAAACAACAGCCCCGGCGATAACAGCACGAATAGCACCACCGCTACCACCACCGGTCCCCAGTCCCCCATCTCTCTCTGTGTCTGTGTGTGAAATCTTTATCTGAAGAAATGGGTTCCAGAGGAGAGAGGAGAAACTGAAGAGAGTTACTATAAAAAAGGGAGAGGGAATTGGACAAAAGAGAGAAGGTAGTGGAATTCTGTGGAGAGATGCTAAAGGGATGGGAATGACAACGGGGCAGATGCTAAAGGAAGTCGGTAATAAGAGGTCTTCAGTTACACGGATGTTATAATGTTATCCTTTCCTTAAATTACACGCGTTGTCTCACTGGTTATCTCGATTAGTGAGTGCGCACACGAGGGTTGCTCAATGCTGAGCCAATGGAAAAACCTTGAATTATCAAAATACCTTTTTTTTAAAAAAATATTTTCTCCTACTTATCATGTTGGGCTCCCTCATGTATTATAATATAAAAACATTATTAAGGAATTTAAAAGACAACTGATAGTGTCAAAACTCTAAAATGTTCCTGCCAAAATCCTTTTTGTTCCTGCCATAATTCTTTCATTTTTTTTCATTTCATGACTTAATTGTCCATCATCTCTCTCTCCCCCTCAAACCCCACCTCCATCCGAACCGATCAAGCCCGTTAAAGAAGCGATGGTGTCCTCCATATTCTCCATCCCAAACCCCATTCTCATGGAAATTCTGAGCAAACCACCCATCACCACAATCCGCAATTGCAGGGCATATGTTCGGTTTTCCACAACTTAATTTCAGTCCCTCAACTCCAACTCCAACTCCAACTCCAACTCCAACTCTCTAGATCACAATCCTCCCTACTATTCTTGGGAGTTTCCTATGTACTTAGTGGAATCGATTGATCTATGTGTTTTGGAATTTGGATGTTGCAACCTCCTCTCTCTCACCTGGCAGCCTATCGCTATATTCATCCTTCCTTAATCGGATGGAGGTGGGTTTGGTGAAGAGAGAGATGAGGGGCAATTAAGTGATGAAATAAAAGAAAATGAAAGAGTTTTGGCAGGAATAAAAAAGATTTTGGCAGCAACATTTAGGGTTTTAGCATTATCAGCAGCCATTTAGAATTACAATCATATTTTTATACGAACAATCAACCTTGAAATTTCAAAAAGAAAAAAAAAATGTTGCTTGTATGTGGTCGCTTTGCTCTGTATATGAAATTTTAGTTCCGTTGTGCCCACTAACTCCTATTTCTAATGAAGTCATGATGTTTTAGCTTTGAGACTGATAATTAGTGATTTGGTTTTTTTTTGTTTTTCCTTGTGGAATTGACATCGAATCTCTACAAAAAAAATTAGCTTGATTCCCTCGAAGGACATAGTACGTATGAGTAATTCTTTAATTTGGACCGCAAAAAAGGCCACGAAAGTTCTCTCGTGAATGAATATATAGATTTTGATAATCCGAAAGGATTTTGGCAAAATAGTTTTAAGAAAGCAATAAGTGTTCTTTCATGAGATTACATGTTTCATTCCCATGTAAAACAAAACATACCAAACATTGAGGCCCCTAGAAGTTTTTCAAGTCGTTAACTTCAAGACCCCGGAATTAATCGAAGTGCATGCAAACTGGTTCGGATATCCCCGATTGGATCTTTACGTTCTGATCGTTTCACGATTTAGGTTGAGGATATGCTTGTTTGTGCATTCCGTATTCCTTTTCGTAGTACTTCCATAGTTTTAAAATACCATTTTTCTATATTTCTTCCTGCATGCATGTCTTAGGTCTTTCCAAAAAAATAACATTGTTTTTTACCCTTAGTTCTTTTTTTACCCTCGAGCAACTTTCCCCGATTGAAACGGCCCATATCTTTGTTGCGATCATTTCATGTTTGTGGTTGAGGTAATGCTTGTTTGTACATTTTCGTATGCCCTTTCGTAGTACTCTTTTTTGTTGAGAATAGCATTAATATCTTTCTAATTTTAGCTTCCATGCTTGTCGAGGGTCCTTTAATAGTGTTCCTTTCACACACGTACACTGGTTTAGACTTTGTATTGGTCCGTCCAGTGACTTTAAAGGGTTATCATTTGGCTCATCTGGCTATTCGGGGTGTTAGGGTCTGGTCCGTAGAATCTTTGGTTATCAGTTGAAGTCTGTGGCGGTGGTGGTTATTCGTTTGGCTGATTGGGAGTTGTGTTAACGGTCTGAGTCTAGCTTGTCGACATTCGGGTTGGCTTCTTCGGCGGTGGACGTTTGGGGTGGTAGGTTTCATTTTATTGCTATTAAGTGCAAATAAGCTCAGGGAGATCACCATAGATGAAATGATCCGGGATTCTCCGCAGCAGTTTCTTCTTTTCCACGGTTGCGTCTCTTTCTTGCAGTTTCTCTACCGGTTTTAGAGCACTGTAGTTGGCTTGAGCCATCTAGTTACACGATGTCTAACTGTGTCGCAGTACTCTCGACCTGGAGTAAGATGTGACCCCAAACAGTATCAGACAGTTTTTGCAGGGAGCCTCGTCAATTGTGGACCTACCGAGATAGCTGTTCATCAACATTTGTATGGCAAGATCTCTCACACAAGGCCGCGGCTCAATTTTTGGCTGAATATATCCTTCTCTTGATTTGGTTGTGTGTTTTGTTTATCTTGACCTTACTTTGTCTTTCTCAGCTCGGTAGGTTGTAATAGTCATTATTATTAATGAAATTCTTCCAACCTCTCTACAAAAAAAATAAGTTATTAAAAAGGAGAAAAACAACAAAGCCAATTTGAAAGAAAATTTTCGAGATCTTTTACCCGACTAACACGAGATCGTTAACAGTTCGGCACCTAAAAAATTTCCATTTGTTTTCATAACACTGGGCGCGGGGTCCATTTGTTCACATTTTTAGTCAAGTCAGGAAGAGTTTTGTGGGACTAAGAGAGTGTTTGGGAGCCTACTTTTTAGTTTTTCATTTTTAACTTTTTGGCTTTTTGATTTTTTGAATTATGACCAGAATGACTTTTGAATTTGGGATGAGTGTTTGAGAGAAATGTGCAGAATGCATTTTGAGAGAGAGATATGAGAGAAACCCAGAAGTTTAAATTGAAAAGAAGCTCCGGAGCTCCTTTTGGCTTAGAATTTGCAAAATGAAAAATGAGTTATGCAAGAATGTGTTTTGGATGTTGTCATCCAAACACCTAAAAAGAGAAAAATAGAAAGTGAAAAGGAGAAAAACAGGGGGCCATACACCCTCTAAATTGATTGGGTTGTCAAAAGAGGTTAAAATGGTGGTATTTTTGTGTGCACAGCGGAAGGGGGGCTCTGCTATGCAATTTGCCCAGCAGGCCTTGCCAAACACTAAACTACGTAGTTTTGGCATAAGAATGAGGGCTCCGTTTGGCACATAAAATTCCCCCGAATTGCTGATTAGTTTGGAATTGTTTTTGTGTTGGCTACCAAGGTGTTGTTGAATTATGGAGTTATCAATTGATTAGGTTGGGTTTTGTTTCTTAGGTTTCGGAGATTGGATTATGAAGTTATTTGCTACTTATGAAGTGTTGAATTATGAAGTTATCTGCTACTAAGGTTTTTGAGATTGTAGTGCTATTGATTTTTCGGGACTATTTTCGGAGCTCATAAAGATGATTCAAATTGCTCGGTATTCTTAAAATGTATTTTTATGGGTCTCTGCAAAAAATATTTTAGGGACCCATAAAAACATTTTAAGAATAATGAGCGGTTTGACTCATATTTGCGGGACTGTGTTTTTTTTATAGGTTGCGATATGTTTTTTTGTCCCATTAGAAAACAAGTTTTTTTCGTGTTTCTTGCCCGTTTACTAGGACCCAAACAAGGAAAATGAGAAGGAAAATAAAGCCCTCATTTTGGTGCCAAAACGCCATAGTTTAGCCTTCGGTAGAGCCTGCTGGGCAAATTGCACAGCAGAGCCCCCCTTCCGCCCCGCACAGGCCACAACACCAACCCCACGCCCAAACACATGCAAGAGAATATTACTATATTACTAAGAGCATCCACAGTTGACTCTTAAAATGGCACCTAGGTGAGGTTTCTAAAATTTAACAAGTCATTTGATCAATTATGATCTTCAATGGGCTCTCAATACAAGCTCTCAATAGTGGCTCCTAAGCATGACTCCTATCTCATTAACTTAATTTAGGTAGCCTTGTAGCTAACTCCAAATGAGACATAAGCCCTTTTAATCTTTTTAGACTTATCAATTTATGGGACCCTCTCTTTTTTTTTATTTTTTTAGTTCACAAAATAGAGAATGTTCTTGCTAGCCCATTGAGTGCACATATTCTCTTTAAATTTAGCAAGCTCTAGGAGTGAAAAATAGACCCCAACTAAGCTTATGTGTATACTTTAGAACATCACCAATGGTATAGCTAAAATTGGATAATCAAAAGTTGCCACATCAGATTTTGATTATCCATACAAGACATTTATAAAGTTAACAATGTGGAGTGTCACAATGGTATTTTGTGTCCATAATTAAAAAAATAATACTATTCACTCTATTTTTATTCATAAAATGGGTACAACTTTAAATTTGTATATATATTTTTTATAATATTAGTACTATTTAAAAGATATTCACAATACCTTTAAAATGAGACCAATCTTGAACATATTTTCAATTTTTTTTTTTATTGATAATTTTAATTTTTTTAGAGAGAGTGCAAAAAAATTGAGTTTTGAAGTAAGTATTTGAAAAATGGAGGGAGAATGTTGTTTCTTTTGAATTCATTCTACTAAAAAAGACTTATAAATAGGGTGTGGTCCCCAAAATTTGGTTGTTGAGAAAATGTTATTACTTTTGATTATCCAAATGCCAAAATTTGGTTATTGGCTAAAAGGTTGTTATCTTTGATTATGTCAATGTGAGCCAATTTTTGAACAAACATTGTTAACTTTAGTTATTTAGATGTTTTGATCATTTCATTGGTGATGCTCTTAGGAGTCAACTTATGAGTTATTTTTAGAAAGCCCACTGTAGATGTCCTAAGTTGTTCTTCATTTGATTAATCTAGACCACCACCTATGAGAATTCAAATCAAATATTACTTCTTTTTATATGTGACTCATTTTCCGGTAAGATAAGAAATGCCAACGTGCTTGTAGCCCAATAGCATTTTCTGATCCTTCTCTTATGGGAGGCCAAGGCTCAAGCCCGTCGTGGACATTTGTACATTTACGGTTCGGGCTTTAGATAGCCTTTGAAATTTTTGTGGACTACGGACTATCCTTAACCCCGTTAATTAATGAATACTGACAAAATTTAAAAATAAGGAACAAACAAGGGAAAGGGAAGATTGTAATGTACGAGTACTAAAGGCTCTGTTTGGTACCTAAGAAAAATGAAAGAAAGGAAAGGAAGGTAAAAAGATTTCCTCTTTGTTTGATTGGTTTGAGAGGAAAAAGAGAATAAAAATAGGCTACATCCCGCTAACTCAAAAAAGTTAAAAGATCAACTTATTACGAAAATTAAGACTTTCACTCTCTCACTATACATCACATAAAAAATAGGAAAAACAAAAAAGGAACATCCCGAATTTAACGAGCTTTTCGTCAAATTACTCTTCTTCTCCAAACAAATTGGCAAAGTACTCTCGTTTTCAAACTATTTGTAAAAATACTCTTTAGCACGATTTGGAATTGAGCTAACTACAAAACGCAAACTGGGATTGCGCTAACTGGTGCCTGCGTGGCACCCGAAGTCCACGGAGGTGGTTAGCGCGATATAACATCGCGTTACCCAACTGAAAATTTTGCTCCTTTTCCTAACACCCTCGAGCCCCCGTGAATGTGGACGTGAACTTCCTCTCGGCCTCCGGCGACCGCCACCACCACAAAGGTCTCTCTCTCCGGGAGGGGGATGTTTTGTACTTGCTCCGGCGAGAAATTTTGAGCTCGCAGAGCCGTTGCCGCCGCTGCCACAGTCGCCGGAATCACCACCTCCTTTCAATTTGAAATTGGGGCTTGGGGGTTCGAAATTGGGTTAGGGTTTTCTGGGTTGGCTTTGCGGTTTGAGGGTTAGGGTTTATTTTTGTACCAGTGGGTGCTTGAAAGTGGTGTGGGGGTGGCATTGGCGTGGTGCAGTTCTAGTGGATGCAGGTGACGGTCGGAGGAGGAGGACTGGTGGTGAGGGGGAGGAGGGAGAAGAGTGTTAGGAGGAGGAGGGAGAAGAGTTTTTTTCCTTATTTTCCAGTTGGGTAACGCAATGTTACATCGCGCTAAACACCTGCGCCCAGTTGGGTAACGCGATGTTACATTGAGCTAAACACCTGCGTGGACTTTGGGTGCCACGTAGGCACCAGTTAGCGCAATCCCAGTTCGCGTTTTGTAGTTAGCTCAATTCCAAATTGCGCTAAAGAGTATTTTTACAAATAGTTTGAAAACGAGAATAATTTGCCAATTTGTTTGGAGGTCTAGAGTAGTTCGACGAAAAGCTCGAATTTAACTATATCAACTAAAACTTTTCCAACTAATTTTCCTCGATCTTTCCTCTTGTTTCTTTTCTTTTCCTAACTACCAAACACAGCGTAAAAATTCCAAAGAGAGCCTATTTCCAGCCGTTTCAAGTCCGGTGTGCTCTTCTGAACTCTCTCTCTCAGTCTCTTTCGTTGATTGAATTGAGCAACCGACCCAGATATTTAACGAGAAACTGATCATCGGGATTCCTGATACTCGTTCAATAATTTTTCCAGCGGCGATCGTGCTGCCTTGGACTCCTCCTCCTCCTCCTCCTCCTCCTCCTGAAGCTAATTTGTCCACTTCTTTCTTCTACAGTCTACACTACGGCTGACTGCTGAATAGAGGTTGATAGTACTCCTATAATATATATATCTATCCATCGGAGTAGTATCCAAATGAGCACACAAACTCAAGTGCTTTTGCAACGCTTTTTCCACTTGGAATTTCCCACATGACGGAGTCAGGTGGAACCCCCTTCGCCTTTCGTTTCTTCACTTCCTTCCATTCTTGCTAGAATTTTGGTTTCTTACTCCTTAAACTACATCCTTTATTTTTATTTTTAATGATCTAGGTTTAGAATGTTGCTCTTACTTTTTCTGATGAATAATTATCTCAATCGGAGTTGATTTTCGATCATGGGAATCGGGGAGGACACGATTTTTTTATTTTTATTTATTTGGGAACATGATCTCTCGGGCATACGCGGCTACGCCTGAGATACACAACCCAGACCAAAGTCCAACAATCTAACAAAACACCACCGACAAAGCTAGAGGAAACACACCAAAAACCAACAGCTACTCACTAGATTCTATGGTCAAAACCCAACAGCTACTCAGTAGATGCTCGGACCGAATACAGACTCTCTATTCAGTTTGCATCAATTTTGCATGAACATATCTCGATCCGGGTATTATTGAAGGATTATGAGTAGTTGTCCCACATTGCTTGGGTATGGAATGGGAGATCACCACTCATTGCCAATTGGCTTTGAGATGGATACAAAGTTTCCACAAGATGGCCGTTTTTTCAGTTGAACCGAATGACTGTTGTCTCATTTTTGGTTAAAGATTAGGGATTTCATATTGTATACGTTGTATTGTACTGAGTAGTAGTGTACCCATTGTTAGATAGTACTGTAAGATTTAATTCTAGTTTAGTTGTTAGTTCTGTTGTTTGTATTCTTGTTCTGGGGGATGCCCCCCTGCTCCTGTTTTTCAGGTTGGTTCAATAAAATCTAAGTTACCAAACAAAAAATATTAATTGTTTAAAATGTGTTGCCAAAAAAAAAATATTAATTGTTTAAAATGTGTCGCCAAAAAAAAAATATTAATTGTTTTTAAAGCATCATTTGATTCAATCTTACTTACAAAAGCACTTCTAAAAGTCAAATATTGGTTAAAAATTTCTAAAAACATTCAAGTTTGTCATAAATAAGGTTAGAAATGTGTATTAATGAATTTTTTAACATTTACTAGTGCTTGAAAAAAATTCACAATTGTGGTGTCCGATTCCTGTTACGCATGACCAATATTCCCGGGTCCCAATACCCGTTACTTGCCACCACAACCATTACGTTGACCAATACCGCAACTTGAAACCATGGCTAGGCCTGTTAACGAGTTAGTTGAAGTGCCTAAGTTATATAAGAATACTGTTTATCAGTATGTATTTTACTTGAAGGTTCCTCAGGGCAGTGCACTTAGTCTTTTCCTAGTTGTATTTGATTGTAGCATAACGAAGTTCTCATATATGTTTTCTTTAGTCTTCGCCCATTTCTGACTTGCAACTTTTATCAAGTTAGTTGCTCACTGTTGACTATTGAGCATTAGCTTCAATGCAGGTATGTAGAATGCCCCTTGTACACTCTTCCAAAATTATCGTTTTTTTTTTGGTAATTCATCTAGCATGCTTTGACCTTATTCCCAGATTTATATTGTTCTTTCCTTTGAAAATGTACTATTAGATCTTGATCATAGCAGTGGCGGACTCATAATTTGAACATAACAGGGGCCGGAACCACATGTACTTCTACATTGATAACAAAAAATATATTCCATAAGTTGATATTGTTACTTCCTATGTTAGAGAAAGAGAACAGATCGTGTGTATACGTAGTGGCCATGTAATTTTATACATGCGACCAAAAAATGGTTGATAACTTCAAATTTTAATAATTTTTTTCCACACATATATAGTTTTAACTTTTAAGAATTTTTTTTTCATCCAACGGGAATTGCAGGGGCCAATCGCATAGAATTTTTGCAAATAAGTGAAAATATTTAGAGTGGTGTAGGGGCCCGGCGCCCCCCCCCCCCCGGCACCTCCTTGTGTCCACCCCTGGATCATAGCCTTTTGTTACTCGTAGCACCCCACTAAGGAAGTTGTAAAAGACAGAGTTCTATATAACTGTGATTGCGGTTCCATTTCAGGTTATAATGTTGACGATCTGGTTCGAGAAGCTCAAACGCGGTGGCTGAAGCCAGCAGAAGTGCTCTTTATTTTACACAATTATAAGGAAGACCAACTCACCCATCAGCCCCTTCAAAAACCAGCAAGTAGACTTTTTAATTGTTGTATCTTATTTCATATTGCGTGAAAGCCTGTCTTAATGCTAGTTCTACCACGTGGCTGATGTTTTCCATTTGGCTGATTGAATTCTTTAACAGGTGGATCTCTATTTCTTTTTAACAAGAGGGTCCTTCGTTTTTTCCGTAAAGATGGTCACAATTGGCACAAAAAGAAAGATGGGAGAACTGTTGGTGAAGCACATGAAAGGCTCAAGGTTAATGCCCATATAAATATCATACATTTAAAAGCATTCCTCTGAAAATATGGTTGACGTGCAGTGGATGTACGCGACAATGGATCTGCTAATTTGGGGTTATTCGAGCTGATAAAAATAAAATAAAATTGGGATTGTACAGAGGCAAATTTATCTGACTTCAACCTTGCAGTCTCCTCCCTACGAAATGACCCTTATAGGATAAGGTAGCTTACAGACAACACTAGCTGGATCCCAAAAAAAATCAACCAGATTTTCCATTTTGCTGGTTATTCTATAAATACGTGTTTAAAATGTTTTTTCATGTGTATCACAACTTACATATTTGTTATTTCCTGCGCTTCTAAACCATGAAGGTCGATTGAGTTTCCTTTGCTGTTCTCAGCCTGATTGTAGTTATTTTACCTGATAATTTTGTGTGTCTAGGTTGGAAATGTTGAAGCCTTAAGTTGTTATTATGCACATGGGGAGCAGAATCCAAATTTTCAGAGGCGCAGCTATTGGATGTTGGATCCGTAAGTTTACTGTGCATCTCTTATTAGGAAGATCTCCACTCATTTCATTCATTCAGTGCCTGCGGTGGTCTGACATTTTCTTTCTTATTTATGAGATCTTTTGTCCGAAACAAATGTTTCTTGTTCTTTGGATGTAGTGGATGTAAGGTTACGTGGTATATCTTACTGAATTATGTGAAAATTACTGATTATAGATTTCCCCTCCTTTTGTGAAACTCACAATGTGTATCATGCCAAGTTTTTCTAACTTTCCAGACTAGCTAGCCGTCCAACCTTAGTGTAATGAATAACAGATTTGAATCATTTCCTTCATTTGTACCAGGGTTGATCTGCTTTGCTTTCCTCCTCCTATCTCATTGATTTTCATTCATTCTTTCCTCTCTTTTTTTTTTTTTTGCTTTCTGAAATTTAATTATGCTTTGATTTTGGCAGGGCGTATGAGCACATTGTTCTTGTTCATTATAGGGATATCGGAAAGGTTAATTTCTTCTCTACTCCTTACTTAGATTCATCATTCTAACTCCTCATATTTGCACATCTAGTCAGAGTTGTTTTGTTTGGCCTAAGGAGATTGTACTCATTCTCACTTGATTTAAAACTTTCCGGGCCTGAATGTGTTCTTCATTGGAGAGTATGAAATTTATAGATCTGAAGCCTATTTGGTAAGTGGTAACTGACTACTTGACTATTTTTATTAGGGCCAACATGGATTTTTCTCATTCTCTGGGTCATTATTAGATGGCCACCTAAATAAAGTTTCCATTCTGCTTGTGGTTGCATTTTTAGCATTGCTAGTTTTCTATGCAAAGCTCAGTTGGAGAAATTGCAAACAGAAAGAAGCCGTTTTTTTTCCTCTTGTGATAATTATTGCAAAGACTTCTTACAATTGTTGCTATTGGTGTATGACTTAAGCTTCAACATTGACATTGCCAGTTTTATTCATGATTCCAGGGGAGGTATAGTTCTGGATCCGTTTCACAGTTGTCACCAGGATCCACTTCTACTTTCAATCAGAGTCCTAGTGCCCTCACTGCTCAACATCCTGCCTATGCTGCTGTCATTGATAATTATGAACCATATCAGAGCCCAGGGGCTGTAGAAGTTAGTACTGATGCAGTCGTCAAGAATAATGGGATAGATAGCTTAGACAGGATCGCAGGATTGGCACAGATTAGTAGTTCATCTGGGCTTGAAGTTAGTCAAGCATTGCGAAAGCTCGAGGGGCAGTTAAGTTTGAATGATGATAGCTTGGATGCAATGAAGAATGATTTGGACTTAATTCAAATTGGCCAGTGTAGATATGTTGCATTTCCTGATGATGAAAATGATCTGGTGTTGCAACAAGAAATAGGTATGTGGCATTTGGTGCTCACTACAGTCAAAATGCACTTGTGTCTTATTTATAAATCCCTTTGTTTTGTCCTGTTTTAGGAAGTATATTAAATATATCTCCTCTTATCTGATTTATGTGTTAATCTCTTATGTTGCTGAATTTGGTTTTGTATGATTTTTTAATGTCGGAACACGTAGCATCATGAGTCATTTTTTCCCATTTCCCTCGGGTTAGTGTTCATCATTATACGGTGATTTGTTGTTAGAAAGTTGCTGAGGGAATGCTAGCAACAGGTGCTTAGCCTGGACAGCATGCGCCTGGGCAACAAGCTAAGATGCCTACGCACTTGATTTGATGTTGCTGTCTTTTTTAGTTTGGACCGTCCATAGTTTTGAAGTTAAAGACTCACAATCTGTTAAGTTGTGGGTGTGTTTGTGTAATTAGTGTACTCCTAGTCCTCTTATGTAAATAGATTAGGAGATTAGGACTCTTAGCGTAATTTCTTCTTTTACTCTCTTGTATAAGTATAACGTAATGAGA
>JAXBDA010001034.1:0-62500 GCA_036023075.1 Gaultheria prostrata | reverse complement strand
CGTCGATATTTGGTCCGGAAAGTTACGAAAACACAGAGGTCCGGATCTTATTCCGGTCCGGACGTCCGGACCGGTAGTGGACTGTATATATATATATATATATATATATATATATATATATGTGGCTGTGAATTCGTATAACATTAAAAAGACTCCTCCCCTCATGCAAATATAATCTTACTATGAAAAGTCGTGTAATTTTTAAAACTAAAAATAATGTATTCAATTGAGATTTTCAATATTTCCGCTAATTTTTTTTTTCTTTTTGAGATTTTCAATATTGTATAAGAAAATTTAAAATTATGGACAATGGCATTTTATTTTTTTATAGAAGAAAATGTTAACGTCTAGCCAATAAGTAAAAGATAATGTGTAAAAAATGTATCGATATCCGAAAATATATATATATATTAATATCAGTAAAAGTATATTCACTGTATTGTTATCAATGAAATTTGAATTGAAATCCAAACTCATATTTGAGTTATGGGTGGTAGTTAGCAAAACCCATTTATAAATTAGACATCTTGGAAGTTTTTTACGGGCAATTAATTTTCCACGTCATGCAATTCAAGGGCATGGGGGTTTATTGAGGGTAATTGTGTCATTTACTATAATTTATTATAGTACTAGCATGAATCTAGTATTAAATAATGCATCAGATCACAGCTCTTACCTGTGTGCTGTATCCTTACTACAGCAAAGGGAGGAAAATCATTCAGTGCTACTAACTGCCGCATTATCACAACAGTGGGGTCTGGAGTCTTTCACTAAGGGTGTTTTTTAAAATAAGTTGATTTTTTATGGTTTTTTATGTAATATATTGTGAGAGAATGACTTGTCCTTTTTTTTTTTTAAATAAACTATTTTTTGTTAGTGGAATGGGATCCAAAAGTGAATGCACGCCGAGAGGTTGGTCGGGTAGTCGAGACTTTAATATATAGGAGTTCGCTCATTTTTGAGGTTTGAAGTTCGAAATATCCTAGATGCTATCAATTCTATTGGGCCATTTGGCAGGTCATTAATTTTAAAATTTCAGAATAATTCGAGGTGCATACAAGTTGACCCGAATATCTATCTAGTCTGATTAATTATTTAAAAAAACACTAATGGAATCAAATGGACTACAAAATGGGTGAAGGCCACAGTAATTATTTTAATTGCTTTTGGGTTATCTTGTGATAATTTTGAAAACGGGGTAGGTGTTGTGCACTCGGGTGCTATGCATCGTGTTGTGCATCCCTCGGCCGTCCAATTGTGTTTTGGATTACCCGGATGTGTTTTGATTTCTTACCGATAAAAAAAACCAAAATTAAATTAAAATTGTTGAATGCCGTCCAAAATATGATTGGACGACCGATAAATGCAAATCACCCACCCTTGGTCCGATAATTTTACGTGCTAGTTTCACAAAATTACGATAGACTTTTTGAGCGAAGCATCGGCCTTGTTCGGTTGGGGTTTCTGAACCGAATTTTGAGAACCTTTCCTTATTTGGTTTTCAAGAATTTTCAAGAGTTTTTGAGTTGGGATTTTGAGAACCCGAATTTTCAAAACCGAATTCTCAAAACCCTAACAAAAAAAGGCAATCAATTCTTGAGATGTTGTGACACGTTCGAGCTGTCCTATGTGGCTATGTAGCATGTGTTGCGAAGAGTATTGACATGTAGCACGCACCACGTAAAAGATGTTACCCGAATAGATTCTAGTAATATTTAGAATGAGGTCACATATGTGATCCGATTGGATTCAAATAGTTAGCGTGACGTCACGTGGATTTGGGGATCTGCTTTACAATAGAGGAATATAGTGCAACATCACGTATGTGATGCTAAGGGCATCTCTAGTGCACTATCTAAAAGAGTTTTCTGAAGTGCCCTAACTAGTTTAGCTAATAAAAACTCAAACAATGGTCACTAGTACACAAAAATTAACTCCCTAAAATCCTAGGTGGCACCCATCACTACCTAAAGTGCCCTAAGTGACTACCTAAATTTGGGGAGTGGCTTAGGGCATCCTCAACAATGAGGACACAAATCTTCCCTAAAAAGATGGGTAAACAGTGTTTTACTTACTCACATCTCATTCAACACTCCAACAATGCTCTCTATTACTCTCTCTATACCAACTAATACACATAATATATATTATACACATAAAGAGGAGAGAGATGAGAGAGAAAGAAAAGAAAAAAAGGATTAAAAATGGGTAGGGAGTGAATAGTAGCTCCCTGGTATTTAGGGAGCTACTGTTCATCAGAATATTTTAGGGAGGGATTTAGGTAGTCTGTTGGGGCTTCGTTTTGGGGTTTGGCTCCCTAAAATAGGGATATGGAGGGGTTTGAGTCATCTGTTGGACTTCCTCTTAAGGAGAGAGATAGAGAGAAAGGAAGGAAAGGAGAATTTTGTGGGACCACTTGGCACCCATCACCACTTAAATGTGGCTCACTCTAAAAGATAATGAACATTTTTAGGGAGCTCCATTAAAATGTATTTCTCCTTAGCTAGCTACCTAAGTTCTTAGCACACAAAATATGGTCTCACATGTGCTTAGATGTACACTTTAGCAAACATTTTTTAGGTAGTGCACTAGAGATGTTCTAAGGCTAAGGCCTGTTTTGGCTAAATAAGTTATTTGGATTAGTATTTTTCTTTCTTTATTCAAAAATTTTGTTTTCTTTACACTTGTTAGTTTCATGTCAAATTATTGTGGACTACTAATTTTTCTCTATGAGATAAATCAGGTAAGTAAAAAAGTTATGAAAAGAAACAATTTTTTTTTTAATATAGACAATAATAAACCAAACGAATCATATGTTTCCGCTTTGTTTAAAAAATTCTGAATTTGGATCATAATTTTTTTCCTTTTTGATTCATTTCATCGAGACAAACCAAAATAGGCCTAAGAGTAATGATGCCAAATTACCTGTCCCGTCCTAGCCCGAACAGGGTCAGTTTTTTTTTTTTTTTTGGGTATTTTGTTTTAGGTTTTGGAAAGAACTAAAAGTTCTTCAAATGCAAGTTTGGTTGATAGTATTAGATAACACTGTCCATTACCCGCCCCAAACCCATCTCAAATAGCTTTGTAATAGTCTAAATTTCATTTTTAGATAATTATAAAAAAAATTCTCACTTTTTATATCAATGTTAAAAAAACACCTCAAACTGTGATATCGTGTCTCTTTTGAGTTTGCCCAAGATTCAGTTTTTTAGACATAGGTTCCGTTCAATTGTCAGAGATATTGTGCGGAAATAAAATAAAGGGAAGTAAAGTGCATTAAAGGAAAAAGATAATTTATTTTCCTTCTTTTTATTAGGATATATCTTGCAGGAAATTTTATCCAATAGAAAAATTGGAAGTTATCGCATAAGACTTTCTTGGTAACTGAATACGAAGAAATTTGTAGGAAATCATCCTTTTTAATCTTTTCCGTGCACCTGAAAGGAGCGTAGTGTATTGCTCTTTATAAGGAAAAAAATGGATTGTTCCAGAAAACTGTGTTTTTTGTAAATTGTCTTTTGCTGACGCTCTTTAAGATAGATTATTCTCTTACAATACATCAACACAACAAGACATTAAAAGATTAGTTATTAAAAAAGACAAAGTTTGTGGAACAAACTACGTAACTCCAACAAATAAATTCGAAATGGCAATGAGAAATTTTAATATGTTTAAACTTTTAGACTTTTATCAGATGGGTCTTGCTATTGTTTGCCCAGTGAGCACACAATAAGCACATAAAAAAATATGTACTCAAATGCACCCTTTATATTTTTCAATATATTTATACCTACTTTTATACATTTTTTTTATACGTTTCAACATATTTTTCCAATACCACTGAGGTGGTAGCCTAGTTTGCCAAAGTGAATGGGATAAGATTCTCCTCTCTCCTTGTGCATGGACCACCCAGATTCAAATCCCTCTCATGCCATTGTTGGGACTTGTGTGGATTTGCAAGAAGGGTCTTTCGCCAACTAGTCATCTAGGTGGTGTTGTGGTGATGGCTTGTCTTATTCGGACAGTAGCAATGGCTTAACCGGACATTCCACAGCGGGTCGGGAACCTCAATGGTCACGCCTATGGGGGGTTGCTACGCTGGTCGCTCCTTCCCACCCTTTTTTTGTTTGCTGTTAAAAAAAAACATATTAGCGGGTCGAGAACCCCAATGGTCACGCCTATGGGGGGTTGCTACGCTAGTCACTCCTTCCCCACCCTTTTTTTGTCTGCTGTTAAAAAAAAACATATTTTTTCAATCTTAACATGTGCCCACTTGGCAGTCTTTGGTGGGCACATGTTAGCATATTTCTTAGTATTGGATAAGATGAATTAAGATTATATTTTGGTGTGGTCATGTAGAAATCTTCTCTTGGGTCGCTTGTCTTTGTCATCCTTTGTGGTTGCCTCAATTATTTGAATGGGCCTAGCCTGAAAGTTCTATGACAAAGTGGGGAAGCAAAAAATATAGGACATGGGCCTGGATCACATTCACCTTCGATCCAAATTTCATAATTGGAAGAGTACTACCGTCTCCTTTTACTAAGGTTTTTTTTTTTTTTTTGGCTTAATGTGTTTGTCGAGACTCGAGATAGATTATTCTCTCACAATAAAATAACTTAAAGAGCTCCCAAAAGCCAAAAAAAACTCCTTAATGAAACGGGGCCTAAATCCCTGCTCATTTTAGAACGTAACAATTCTAGAATCTCTCATGTTGATCCAATGAAATGAAATCATTTTGGGGAAAAAGAATACATTATTTAGGAAATAAACAGACGAAACAATACTTCTATTTTTTTTTCTTTGCAGGAATTTTAGCGGTGAAGGCGGTCATTGGCCCTAACCAATATAATCGTGAATTTGTGAATGAATTTTCCAAGGAATGAAAAAGTTATATAGGAATCAAAGAAATGAGATTGGTCTCCTGCTGGCCCGGACACTCTAGTTATCAAAAAAAATGAGATTTTTCTATTTGCGCCTGTTTGTTTTTAATTTTTCTTTTTCTTTTTCCCTGTTTCAAATTCTTTCCTAAGGTAATTATCCTGAGAAGCCTAAATCCCTCATATTCTGCTTGCAATAAAGGGCTTGTCCAATGCAATTATGTACATATATGTGTGTACATGTGTATCTATTTTGCTAGTGAGCATTGAACAGTGACCATAAATTTGTAACCTCAGGGTGTGTTTGGCCAAGCGGACATAAAAAAGTAATAAGTGATTGTCCTCAATAAGATTGCATGATCGAATTCTACGGAGGTCACACATTCCAACCTTAGGGCCATTGAAAGGATTGTTGAATTGTTAGCTTTAGAGTTCTGAAATTAATTAAGGCGCGTACAAACTGACCTGGGCACCTTGGTATAAAAGAAATTGTAAAGTGAACAAGAATTTGTTACTTTTATCTTATGCGACACCATTTGCTTCTTGACTGTCTGTGTAAGCAAGCAGTTCCTCCTACCTCATGCAGAGCCTGCACGAGTAAAGAATCCAAGTTATCAACTCTTGGTTTGAAGATGTTAAAATTAAGATGCTTTGTTCTCATGCACATCTATTGCCCCAATTCCAAGCATTGACAAATAACAGACCATGTTGTGCATACCCCAATTTTAATCCCGTGTACGATTTGCAATTCCCGATGATGAAAGAAACGCCCAAGAAATACTTTGGAACAACCCTTCAAGTCAAAAGAGCCCAAGAGGAGTCCAACTCAACTGCCAACTCCACCGTACAAAAATTCAGTTTTTTTGCCAACACCACTGCGCGGTGGACATAACTGTACCGCACGGTAAACCTAGTGTGCCGCGCGGCACTGACTTGTTAGATCGGGAATCCTGAAAACACTCTCAGTTCTTTGGCAAACACGGTAGGGATTCATCATAATTTCGTACGAAGAGAAAAGGCTAGGGATCGTAGCTCACAACCTTGGTGTGGGAATCTCGTTTGGGTAAGGGAATCACGATACCTCACGTCTATAAATGGTCGTGATACTGCAAGGTGAAAAACAACGAAGCAATTCCGTAAAAATCTCTCTGTAAGCTCTGTCAAAACCTCTACTCATACCTCAACCCACCATTACTACTACAAATCACTCCCAAAATCCCTTTTCAAACCCACTCCAGTAAACTCAAATCTTCATAACCGTAACCTCCATCATTGCTTCTAAACATCTCCAACCTTCTCAATCCCGAAGCAGACGGTTCCTTTGTTACAGTGAAGCTAGGGGTAATAGCGTAAGAAGAACAAGCTCAAGGTCCATAGAGGTGTTTGTTCCAAGAAGTTACGTCCATAAGGTAAAGATCCTGTTTCTACCAAAGCTCTTAGCTTTGGTAATCTGAGGGGCATTTCCCAAGTCCGAGGAGGTTCTTCATACCTCCCTTGGGCTTGGGAGACTAGTTATTTTAAACAAAAATCATTTCGAATCTCTCGGGCTAATGCTATACGGCCTCTTCCATGGTCGTGTTCATTCATGGAGATACATTTATTACTATTCCTTTTAAGTTGATTTACACTCTTGAGGGAATGAAATTTTATCAAAAAACTGCAATTTTTAAAGCCCCCTCTTATTCATGTCAAAAACTCAGATTTTGAAATTGCCCAGACATAAACTGTGCCGCACGGCACACATGTTGTACCGCACAGTACACACATGTATGCTGCACGGCACACCCGGAAAAACAAAATCTCATGCTCTTTTTCTTGTCCAGTACTCTGTTTTCTAGTTCCTGTGTCTTTTCCTTTTATTTTAGGGAAATTTATTGAAATGGCCCCTCTAGTTTCACCTCAGTCTCGAGTTGGTCTCTCTATTTTCAATTTCACTGAATCGAACCTTGTAGTTTCGATTTTGCACGAATTGAGTCCAATAGATAACAGATGTTAACATAGTTAATGGAAAATCCCAATTTGGGGGGTTTTTGAGGGACAAACTTGACTTTTCACCCTCACTCCCGCCCAAAATAGAAACCCTAACCACTTGACATCCTTTTACTCTTTTTTTTTTTCGTCTGAAGTGAAAAAAGAAAAGAAAAAGATAAATTTTTATAGTTTTACTTTTACCTTTATGAAGCTATGCATGCTTCTCTGGTTATTTGTTTACTTAGGTTTGTATTTTTTTTTTTTTTTGAGTTTATGGAGTTGGTAAGGTAGGATTCGGACATTGCTCGGCAAGAAAACCGATTATAATTGCTAGTTCTGAATAACAGATCTGTTTTTTTTTTTTTTTTTTGTTCAGCCAAGAATGGTGGATATTCAGATTGTGTTCTATTGTACATAGAATGATAGTACAGCTTGCTATGATTACTACCCTGGCTCTTGAGCTACACGACATGTTGGCGACATGTTTGAAAGAATATATTCATTGAATTATGATATAAACAAAAAATAAAACTATAAAAAAATTAACTTTTTTCTTTTTCTTTTTCACTTCAGACGACAAAAGATAGGGTAAAAGGATACCAAGTAGTTGGGGTTTCTATTTTGGCCGAGAGAGAGGGTGAAAAGTCAGATTTGTCCCTAAAAAAATCCCAAATTGGGACTTTCCGTTAACTTCCGTTATCTATTGGACTCAATTCGTACAAAATCGAAACTATAGGGTTTGATTGAGTGAAATTGAAAATAGAGGGATCAAATCGAGACATGGGTGAAACTAGAGGGACCATTTCAATAAATTTCCCTTTATTTTATTATTGTGTTAGTTTTCATCATTTATTCGTTTATTGTTTACGTGAATAAAGTTTTGCAATAAAAAATTTTCTTACAAATCCTACAAGTGTTTAGTAAAACCGAATATTTTTCGGGCGAGGGGGTGCTTTTAAAAAAAAACATTCTCATCTCGTAACTTGGCTTCTGAATCCAAAGATCTCTATTTTTCGCAGACTAAAACCTTTTTACAGCGGCACGAGAGTCATTATTTTTTTAAACAGTTTCTTGGGTACTAATCTTTTAAAAAAAAAAAAATCCGAGTGGCGACTCTAAAAATTCTTTTTCCCAAAAATTACCCTTTTCAATAACAAAAGAGTGGCACCGTCCACACATGTGTATACATGCATTCATGATACACCATTAAAAGGGTGAGCCAGTTTACGGTATATCAAGAATGAAACAGATTTCATAAAAAATCAAATTACGGCAGACATTCATATTGAAGAAGCTTGCATGGTTAAGTGGTATCAATTGAATGCATAAAAAAACCATCATGGAAGTGAACTAACTTAAAGCACCACAAGGTCCACAGCCTATTTTGTCATTTCTTATCTAAACTGTGTTTAATTTAACTTACTCTGAGGCCTTGTAAAGAAAGTGCATTAGTACTTAACAGGCCGTATAACTTGGAACGTCCGTTGAAGTACCTTATAGTTCAAAGTTTCCTAAAACAGATTTTCACAAAATTCGTGATGGAGCAAACATATGATTGTGATCAGCATTGACAGAAAAATGAACATTAATGCAGAGCTCTAAGGACGAGTTTTATATGTCATAAGTTCTTGCAGGGTTACTTGGGGTTGCAAATCATCATGCTACTTGGGTCAGAGAGACCGGGCAACTTGACTCATTTAGAATCATACCAGCATTATCCAAAATCATAAAAGTCCAAGCAAAACATAACAAAATCTCAAAACTATAGTTATACCTTTTTAGTAGCAATTAACTCTACTTTTAAAGGCTTCCACACGACAAACAGCAACATTCAACAGTTCCTCTTTTTCACAAGGCATCTCAGATGGCTTTGTTTGAAGTGTGTCTCTTGGATCCAACCCGTGTGGGCCGGAGGTCTAAGGCCCAAAGGTTTGCTAGGGTTTCCTGTCAAATAACCCTAGGCTTATTTATACTCTTGTTGTTCCTTTTATCACTGTGTGGTAGCACAATGTGAGCGGGACAAGCTGTGAGTGTTAGAGGGGGGAGCTGGTTGTGGCTCTCCCCGACCGGAGTGGGAGCTGGTTATCGCTCCCCGGAGAGGTTTTTCATGTGTATGTATTGTGAATATATATGACGGAGTTTTCCTCTATATTTTTGTGTGTGTTTTGTGTGCATGGGTGACCCGGAAAGCACAACAAACTGGTATCAGAGCTCAAGTGGAGCGAGGAGTTGCCGGATTCGCGCTCGAAGCGTACGGATTCAAGAAGGGAAAAGAAAACGAAGTTAGTTGGAGATTTCGCTCACGGGGTTTTGTTCGTCTTGATGAGACGAGTCCAACGGAGTGCTCAGAGTTGAGTTTCGTCACCGGAGTAGGTTGGAAAATTGATTTGAAGGGCGATGGGCAGAGGCAAGAGGCGGGGCACAGTTTGTTGGGTTGTGGTCTTGCGAAAAGTGGTTGGGAGAAAGATTGGAGCACAGGGTTGCATGTGGAATAAGGAGACGATCACGATGATACAAGGCCGGTCGACGGACTATGCGGGATGCTCCCTCACGCGTCGTTCAAATGGCGGCGAGTAAGATCTATGCGCAGCGTGTGTTACACGCGCTGGTCAAAGGTGACCAGTCAGCCCCACATTGCGTTGACTTAGCAACCACGGAGGCGGACGGTCAACGCCACGTCAGCCAGTCAACGCTGATGTGGTTGCCATGTCAGCAAGGGTCAAAAGGTTCAGCCAAAGGGTTCAAGAGATTCAAAAGGGCCAGGGGTCGGGTTAAAGGGGTCATAGACCGGATTCAGGGGGTCAGATCGCCGGTTTAGGTTTCGAAACCTGTCGGTTTTAGGGCGTTTCAAACCGAGTAGACCAGTCACAGCTCGCGGACGATCCAGAGAGAGTTTTTCTGTCGGTTCAAGCCGGTTTTGACCGATTTATGGCCGGTTTGGACCGGTTCCCAACTTGGTTTTTCGTTCTGGTTCCAACCATGCTCTCCGTTTTTCATATTGAGACTCGAAAGTATGTGTTATTGCTAGATTTAGCCGAATTTGGACATTCGGAGGCGATTTGGGTTGTGAGGAGGCTATTTTTAACTAATTTGGACGGTTCCGGATTCACTGGCAGGCTTGGATTTGATTGATTCGAGTCGGATTTTGCGATCCAAGACACATCCAGAGGGATTGAAGAGGATCGGACACGGTTAGGTTAGTAGGATGGGATGTTGTTGAGTCGGAGGCAGACCAAGGATGATCAGTCGCGTTTGGCAAGCAGGATATACTTTTTCGGATAATTGTACTCTAGTTTGGGGGTGCATGGATGCTCGTCTGGTTAGTGACTGTTTGGAAAACGGATCCCCAAGACCCTGTGATGATGCGTACAGATTTTACACCGTGAAACTATTTAACCCTACATGGCGGAATTAGGGTTACCTCTCCTCCGTAGACACGAGCGCACGATGGAATAGTTTCTTTCCTTAACCTGAACACAGCAGAACAAAACTCGACCGTACCTTACGATCTTCTGCCTTATTCCTTTATACCTCGAATCTCATACCCGATTGTGGACTCCAACGAGATTTGTTTTTTTCTCTATTCACGGCTCTCTATTGTCTCTCACAAAAGCGTGTGAAACCTAGATAACAAAACAGTATATTTATAGGGCTAGGGCAGAGACCTCAGGAGAAATAAATCTAGGCTCCTTGTGTAAATAAGAAACCCTAATCCTACCAGGATTCTATTTCTTATTTCACAAATTATAATTCACACCACTAAAGAATTATAATTGCACTCCCATCATTATCTCAATTAATATCGAGCTCCACGTCATTAAATATTTATTTATCTCTCCACGTTAAAATTACAAATACCCGTTGATTCCATGAAATTACTAACAGTGACAACAGACTCTTGCAGGAGCAGTGATTTTTCGGAGATCCGATGAGAGTTCTGAGGGTGCTAGTAGAGTCGGGGATAGAACATGAGTGAACCAGGAGGTCGGATGAGACCCGGGAGAGCTGACAATGAGTGGCGGGAGACCAGGAGAGTGGCAGGATTGGCGAATAGGGTGGCGAAATAGGTGAGCAAAGTTAGATGGCTACACACCAGGAGTATTGGACAGAATTTGCAGAGATCGGAGGTTGACCGGGGCAATCGGGTGATTGCAGATTCGCGGCGATGAAGCCGTGGTGATCAGTCGGAGAAGCTAGTGAACAAGGATACATTTTCTCAGGTGTTGCATCTTTGTTGGTGGGTGCGGATACACTTGTTTGGTAATAGCACAAACGCTTACTAGAGTGACAAGTCGAAGTGGTCAGCAGTGATCAGAGGCAGTCTGATTCAATCAGGAAGACCTATCATCCAAGTATGCAGTTTTGATTCGGGCTGCAGGAGGAGCTGATCAGATGGTGATTTCCGGTCTAACAGATGAGGGGGCACCATACAAGCTTGTGGGGAGTGTAATGACAGTTGGAGCTGATGTCAGGCACGGTCGGGTAGTACGGGTGTCTTGTGACGTGGACAGGATGAGCATAGTTGCAGATGCACACAGGATAGGCGCAGGAGTGTATCGAGGAGTTGCAACCGGGATGGTACAGGATGTGCCGGGAGTCGAATCAGGAGTGTGCAGGATGTTGGCCAGCAATGGTGATGCGATTGGTTATTCAGGATATGTTCACGGGAGCTCCGGACAGAGGGATTGAGATGGAGATGAGATGATGCATCATGGGATCCTCTTTCTTCTATGATTTTGTAATTGGAGTCTCTCCAGGATATGCGGCCACATGGTGTGGAGAGATGGAGTTAGTGAGTTACGAATTATGTCCTGTGATTAGGCATGAGCATCCGGGTTTGGATGCGGGCACTCTGGTGAGGGGGTGCAGGATTGTGATTGACCGCGGAAGATCTGGCAAGCAGGGATACATTCATTTGAGTGGTGTGCCCAGTTGGGGTGCGGAGATGCTCATTTGGGAATGACACAGGTACTTGTCAGAGCGTAAGATCGGTTTGAGCCGCAGATATCTAGCAGGATTGGATGACGTTCCGGATTCACGAGTGGTGTATCCCGATTTTGGGGGTGACCCTCATCGCAGATGGTGTGTGAGATCATTTGGCGAGGTGAGCCTCTAGTGTGGGCAGAGGGTAGCTACGGATATTTTTCTGACAGGTCCAGATGTTAGAGTGGCAGAGCGCGGCTCGACGTAGCTGCGCGCACCCCGGGAAGAAGGGGTGCCAGTGCTCGGTTGCGGAGCGCATACACATTAGCAGTAGGTGTACGGGTGGAGGCATCCTAGTTGAGGGGTGCGGTACTCGAGTTTTCTGATCAGTTGCGGATCCTAGCTTGCAAGGATACATCCTTTTGGGTGGAGTATTCCGGTTTGGGAGTACGGTGTAGCTCGATTGGTGATGACACAAGCGCTCGCTCGTGGGAGCTGATTGGAGGTGGCACCATGGGGGTACTGCTTGGACTACATTACCCACTCGGGTTGGAGGGGGTGATTGTTGGGTCCAACCCGTGTGGGCCAGAGAGGTCTAAGGCCTAAAGGTTTGCTAGGGTTTCCTATCGAATAACCCTAGGCTTATTTATACTCTTATTGTTCCTTTTATCAATGTGTGGTAGCACAATGTGAGCGGAATAGGCTATGAGTGTTAAGAGGGGGAGCCGGTTGTGGCTCTCTCCGACCGGAGTGGGAGTCGGTTATCGCTCCCCGGAGAGATTTTTCATGTGTATGTATTGTGAATATATACGACAGAGTTTTCCTCAATATTCTTGTGTGTGTTTTGTGTGCGTGGGTGACCCGGAAAGCACAACAGTGTTAACCTCGTCTACAATAATTACCACTGAATTTGAACAAAGAATCTACAAAGAAGGGATTATATAAGAGTTGTTGATTGCCTTCACCCAAATCGACAACAACAAAAACCAATCGATTCACAAAAAAATACAGATGGACGAACTTATCTAATGTGCCTCATATTTAATAATCACAAACAACACGGCAAGGAGAAAGCTAAATTCTATCGGTCATGTATATCCATTGTTTGTGTTGTGCGTCTAATTGAAATGGGAGTATGTACCATGAAAATTACTCATCTTTTCATCCATTGGTTTGGAACGATGCAAGGGAGAAGAAATGAAGTATCTATTCTCTCCATTATGACAATATCAACTTACAAAATAAGCTAAAATCTACTAAAAAAAAGACATTTTTATTACACAATAGACTGAAAATATACCGCAAATTGACACCTTTCTTTATCACAAATTAGACCGAAGAAGCATTAATCCCACAGTGCGATGCACCATAGCCACGCGGCCATTGCCGAGCGGATGGGCTCAGAGCACGTCACATCGCCTAATGAACACAAGAAACTTGGAACACTAAATGCACTCTAAATCAACAAATCTAGAAAGCCAAGCTCTAAACCAAGGAGAATATATAACATCCCCGATAAAGCACAAGGCGTATTCCTCTAGGAAAACATCAAGAGACAACAATATTTACCCCCAAAACACAATAAGCCTAAGAAATTGATAACAACAACGTAATAAGTCGCAGGCAACACCTTCGAAATACAAAGAACTCCACAAGTTCAAACAAGCTTTTCAAAATCAAAACACTAGAAAAAAAAAATGCCTAACCGGGCAAGAATGTAAACTGCAGACAAGAATATACGGACACACAAAAAAATGCTACAAAAAATGCCATAGTTTCAAGACCCACAGAAAATGTTATACAAAAGGGAACCTAATTGTATAATAATCCAACATCTGAGTTGAATTTTGAATGGATTCGCTCTTGGTGTATGGAAAAGGGGTGAGTTTTTCTAAGCATCTCAAATTATCAATTACCCACAAAAGAACAACAAAGAGAAAAAGCACACACAGAGATACATGTTCGATTTCAAGTTTTAGGCAAGTTCTGGTTCAGATAATTCTGATGGAATAGAAATTTGGGGGGAAAACAAACATGGGACCTCAGAACTCATCCTTTTGCGTAACGATGTAGAAATAAAAAAGAAATCAAAGTCATAGTTTAAGGGCTCATTTGCTTCGATTTCAGGCTGTACCGGCGAAATGGTTTTGGTTGGAATATCCTATTGTGGGTTACCTGGTTCTTGCACACACACACACAGAGAATGGGGGGAATGGGCAAAGGAAAAACACTTCTTCGTTCCTCCTTTCATCAATCTTGGGAGGTGGGGTCGGTCGGTGTTTTTTTGCGCAATGGTAGAGGTAGAGTCGATCGGTGGAGAGAGAGAGAGGAAGAGAGAGAGAATTTGATGCAAAACTCAATACAACCAGTCATCCTTAAGCGCGAAGACAAAAGGCAGAACAAAAAATGGGATATAGGAGGAAATCTCTAAAAGTCTAGGAAGGCATTATGGTAATTTGACAAAGCAGACTAAAAGACCAGAACGCCCAGACCTAAAAGGGGAAACCACAGAATTACCAAAAGACAAACTCTCCAATTGGAGGGTAAAATCGTCCAAATGGTCAAACATGAAATTGGCAAACTAGCTCTTTTATGAGCTCCTCAGTAAGAGCAAGAACAACAGTCTCTGTATTTCCTACTGTGCAGGTAAAATAGAGAAGTGTACCAAGGAAACTCACCTACAACAGATTGGGTAAAGACTTCGGTACTTTACATTTTCTCTAAAATTGCTACCGTACTTCTCTATTAATACCGTGGCACTGTGCATGAGGTACTCAATTTTTTACTAATACTTTTTACTCCTCTCTCCTTTATCCCTCCCTCTCTCAGCTTTTCTTTAATTTATTATTATAACTTTTAGCCTCTCTCTCTCTCTCTCCTACTTTTTACCCTTTTATAATATTTTATAGATATAGAAAAAGTAATAGAGAGTATTATTAGAGTGTTGAGAGTGATTGGGTAGTTAAATACACTCCCAAACTGTTGTTCTTGCTCTAATGGGAATGCTTGTTTTTAACATGTATAACTTAGGAGGTCTGCACAATAATTACTTGCAACTCTGATTAATTTTTGAAGGACAAAATCCATCGTTAAATAAATAAAAAAAACCCGACTGAAGTCGGGACAAAGATCCTTGAACATTATTACTCCCATAAAAGTTGGTAAGTATATGATAGCAACTAAAATTAATGAAGGCAAGTGACCGTTTGATCAAAACTTTTTAGAACAATAGTAATTATAGTAACATTTGTTTGAAGTTACATAGTAAATTTTTTTTTAATCAAGGTTACCTAAATCTACTACGTATATACTCTATTCGTCCCCTGAAAGAAGTACTCCTTCTGTTGCAATTTATTTCTTCAATTATGAAATTTCAACTAATTAACAAAATTACTGTATCAAAAACAAAAACTTCAAAATTACGCACGCATAATAATATTTGCACACACATCCCACTAACCATGGGAGACGGACCCACACACTATTTTTATTTTTATTCGATATATATCAGTGGGGAGTTAGGGGGAGTTAGTGAGTTAGTTTTGAGTGGAGTCTAGTAGCTATCCATAGCCCTAAACTCCAACACTTTTGCTGAGGCTCGAACCATGGTCTCCCTTGTGCAAATATTAGGAGATAACCACTAGGCTACAAGCGCTTGGTTACCCACACACTGTTTCGCACACTCGTAAAATAGGAAAAATTATTTGGAGGTGTGGGGTGGTGTAGCATGGTGCTCCAACACCCTTATCAAGTACATGTGGTGCATAAATGTATTGGAACACAACATGACACACGAACATTGAATAATCACTCTTTAAATAGTGCTCCAACACCCTTATCAAGTACATGTGGTGCATAAATGTATTGGAACACAACATGACACACGAACATTGAATAATCACTCTTTAAATAGTGACTCAGAGACTCGATCCATTGTACACTAGAGATGCATGTGTGTGGACTACTCACCGTGTAAATTTAAATGTTTTGAGTGCAAATATTTGTTTCACAAAAAATAAGGAAGGTGATTTTGGGGCTCCTTTTTTTTATACAGGCACTCCAAAATTTAAACGAAGTCATAAAATTACCATTTTCAGTATACAAAAATTACTGGAGGCGCTCCACCCCAAATTATCTCCTCCTTATTGAGGCACTCAAAACAGAAAAATGAACCATAATCTCTCTCCATTAACTGCAAACTTCAAATACCCTCAGAAAGTAAGGGTAAAAAAAGATATCAATAGCAGCCCAAACCAGCTTCAAACAAACAAAAATCAAGGGCGTAGCAATATGTACCAAAATGAGACTAATGATCCAAAACAACTAATGTTAAAAAATCAACTAATGTTATTAAACTGATGTTAAATACCAGCTTCAAACAAAACAACTAATTATCCAAATTAATGTTAAAGAAATGGGTCGGTTATATGTAAAGCAACAAAAAGATGATTTGTGAAGTACAAGTACAAATGGGTTGGTTATATGTAAAAAAATTCAATTCATTGACACGAAAGAGATGATTTTCACGCCACATGCAAAGGAAATCGCAGATTGTAAGGAATGCATATTCACGCCACATGCAACAAAGAGAGATATAATCTATAACCTAGTCGAACAGAATGCAAGCCAGAGGGGACGATCGGGAGCAGCTACCGGTGATGAAAGGTAACGGGAAGCGGCGCTTGACGGCTAGGGTTTGGGTGGGCATTGGCGGAACCAGGATTTTGCGCCGAGGGGGCCCGGTTTAATTGAGCTATTTTTATCTGAGCATGTAATTATTACTCCATCCGATGACTGTGCACTTTTTAAACTGTTCATATCTTCTAATCCATAACATATTTTATGTGAAATGCCGATAAAAAAATGTATTTTGTGTGCAATATGAAATTTATTGAATAGATCTCAATTAGTTCTATTATACCAAAATTTTAAAATCTAAAAATAAATACTATAGATTGAAAGATTTGACATTTTTAAAATTGCATTGAAAACCGAATGAGACAAACAATTTGGACAGAGAAAGTATATCATATACTTTTGTTTTTCAACATAACACAATTGTACATTGAATTGTTCTAGCATAATCCATTAAAAGCATATGATCGAATCATTTTGTTCTATATATTTTTTAGGCTACTACAACACTCACATGGTTATTTTTCATTTGTGAAAAAAAATTGAGAAATCAAAATATAAAATAACTTATTTTTTTAATCTATCAAAATTAAATTATTAAGATCACAAGAAATAATTATATTCATAATAGTTAAAATTAGTATTGTATTAAGAAATAATTATATTCATAATACCAACCCCATGGTAGTTCCACCATTGGAGGCAGAGGAGAAGAGTAAAATTATTTTGGAGTGTCTGAAGTAATTCATGGAACTTGCAAAAAAGTAATTTTGGAAAACCATTATAGCTTGGAGCCTCTGCATCAATTTTTAGAGTGCAATTATCAATTCCCAAAAAAAAGGTACTAGTTTTGGCGCTCTCTAAATTTAAAGTGCCAAAATCAATTTGAGTGTGAAGATCAACTTGGGGAATGCCAAAATTAATTTTAAAAAAAGAAGGTATACATGTATATGGTGCTAACATTTATGTTCCAAATTGTTGCAAGATTTTTTTTATTTTTTTGGATTCGACTGTCAGAGGTGTCTAGGCTAGCTTAGCAACACCTCGACTATTCTCCTTCCTGATCCGATGAAAAGGTAAAAATATGACAAAGGAAACCGAACCGAGTGGAAAATTCGAGGTTGTCCACTCAATTGCGGATTTTGAAGAGTAAACTTTTAATTTTCGGATCGGTTTCGGGTACCTGAAAAAACTCAAAAACCGAATCGAAATATACATATATAGTACCTATTAAGTTGATCTGGGTTTCGATATTTTAGTAAGCTTAGGTGGGGTTTTTGATACACATATCCTAGGTCTATTTCGATGATCATAACCATCGATCTTTTAGTCACCGTTTAATTTGTTTTCCAACCACATTTATCTCTTGAAAATGGATTTTTATATGGTGTTGCAATTTTTTCCTAACCCCATTTTTGCTCGAGATAAATGTGATTCGAAAACACATTAAACGCTATTCAATTACCATGAATTTTGGCGTGTCCAAAATACTCAACAAGATCTAAAATATCAACAATCCCGATTATGAAAACAGACCCGAAAAAGGCTCGGAGACCGGATGGACAGGACGGACCGTAGAGGATCCCATTACTTTTATCTATGGAAAGTGATGTATGGACATGTTGACACGTATCTTATCCCCTTTTTTATAATTTCTATTTAAGACAAAGTTAATAATAAGTATGAAACTTGACCTACCTGTAAAAAACACCCAAATCCAAAGGGTGAGACCGTAATATCAAACACCAAAATCCAAAAAAACACATGAATGGCCGAGAGGAATTAATACTAATAATGGAGTAATAAACGAAAAAGTAAAAAGAAGCAAAAAAAAAAAAAAAACCTCTCGTCTATCGAGTTCTGTGAGATCTACTGCAAACAGTTGCAATAACAATAACAATACATATAGAGAGAGAAACCTGTCGTGGAGAGAGAGAGAGCGAAAACAAAGCCGCCCCGATCTCCTCCCAACTCCGTCGTCCACCACCGCCCTTCACCGCCATGAGAATCCGAAAACATGCCAAGCTCAACGGCCTCTCGTTAACCACCACCGCTCCCAGCGGCTACTCAGCTGATCTCACTCCTCGCAGTACTAGTAGTCGCCTCCTCCACCACAACTCTCCTCTCATTTGCCAGCTCAATCAGTCGCCGTGGGACCTTCTCTCCTTCCCTTCCGATTCACCTTCTTCTCCTTTCCAAGTAAGCTCTCTCTCTCCTCAACCAATCTCCCAATAAAAAACCCTAAATCTCGTCGTTCCGTCTGCATTTCCGTCTTCATTTTAGGGTTTTCCGAAACGCAGAAATCACTTCATTTCACATCCTCCGTTCACTTTTAAATACTCGATTAATCGAATCGGTTTTCCCGTTGCGTTTCTTCTCCGCTGAAATCAACGGTATGGAGATTTTTATTTTCCGTTTCGATTGGATTATTATCGTCTGTATGTACATATACGCAGGTAGTGGATGGAGAAGAAAGTAATTATACTGCAGATGGAAGCTCCGGAAATTCCCTCGGTGCCATCGAGAGGTAAATCCGTCAAATCGATTCCAATCTTTACGCTATTTTTTTTCCCCCTCTGTTGGAAATATTAGGGTTTCCATTATCGAACTCGCTTTGGTAATTTGTTTCCCTATTAATACATGCTAGACGTCTGATTAGTCGAAATTACATCGTATTATGTAGTTTTGTATTTAATTCCTTTTAAACAGTAGAAATACTCTTGGCTGCAGCGTGGCATCCATGAGAATACCAGTGAATGTCGAGGATAAAAATGTCAACCGCGATAAAAACGGGATTGAGTTAGGGTTCGGAAATGGCGGTACAATTTCGTACTGTAAAACCGTTGGAAAGAGCGGGGAATGTAAGAAGAAACCGTCGATAGGGCATTCACTTTCGCAACACCATTTGCCGCTCCCTTCTGCTGCATCTGCGAAGAAATCGGAAAAGCCTCCGCTCGTTGTCGTCGCGGCGGCTACAAATCCAGTCCGCCGCCGTGGTCGTCCCAGAAAGGTACAACTACAACCACCGCCACCGCCCCCTCCGGCGCCTGCCAACCCATACGAATTTTACTATTATTCTGGGTTCGGGCCGCGGTGGGGCAAGAAGAGAGGTGTGTCGCCTGTGCCAAAATCTGATAGTGTTGAGGAGGAGGAGGAGGAGGAGATTGTTAGGGAAATAGTCCCACGACATTCCTCCATATCATCATCGTCGTCCGAAATCGACAGTGAGGAATTTGATTATATTGAAGACGATGATGAGGATACGGAAGATAAAAGGAATGTGAAGAAGAGAAGAGGGAGGAAACCGATCAAGGCTAGGTCACTCAAGTCTCTAATGTGAAGGAGGTATGTGCTGGGCTTTCTGGGTTTGTTTGTTTTTTGGTTTGTTTTTAAAAAATGTCGTTGAAGTCTTGACTTTGTTAGGATCAGAAAGAAAAGAAAAGAAAAAAAAAAGTGTTTTAATGTTAGGGTAAAGTTATGCTCTTGTTACTCCATTTGGGAGGTTGGTGAGTTTTGACTGTTTTGTAGTAGGTGAGATTAAAATTTCCCCTTGTAGCATGTTACACTAGAGGATATTTAGGGTGTTTGTAATGTAGACCAAGCTAGTTTTTTCCCCCCTATGTTTGAGATCTTAGTGTTTTTTTTTTTTTTTGGATAACCGGACGTCTGGATCAACCTGCGCGTATCTCGACTAATTCTAGGACCCTGAAAGTAACAACCGGGCGTAATCCCCGCAAGAAAAATCAAGCCTAAGTCCTTAGGTGGGGCCAGTTGTTTATTACTCCATTTTATGGGGTGTTTGGGAGCTACTTTTTGACTTTTTATTTTTACATTTTTTGATTTTGGATGTTTGGGAGATTTGGGCGAAAATAAATTCTAAGAAAATGAGTTTTCCATTTTAGACTTTAGAGAGGAGAAGTGAAAAAGAGGTGTGGAGGAGCATTTTAACTTCTCATTTTTCACTTTTCTCATTTTCATTAACAAAAAAATCAACAAAATGCATTTTGTACATATCTCATAAACAATACTCCTGTTGCAAAATGCATTCTGTATATTTTTCCCAAACATTCCTTCCAAATTCAAAACACATTCCGACTATAATCCAAAAAGCCAAAAAGTTAAAAATGAGAAGCTAAAAATGAGGCTCTCAAACACCCCATTAATATAGTACTCTCCGGTTCAAGTTGAAGGGTAGTTTGGTAATTTGAATTGCCATATAATTAATGTGAAGGTAGGGAAGAGAGGAATGATTTGATTTTGGGGATGGGGGAGGTTGGTCTGAATATGGTAAATGTTGCTTTAAGTTTTGGGGTTTGTTAAATTACTGGTAGCCCTGGTAGGGTAAAGTTAATACTAGTATGTTTTTTATTGTTTATTTATTACGTTTGGCTTGAGTAAATTTGTGGTGGGTGAGGTTAACATTTCCCCGTATCATGACAACAATGAGCATATCTAAGGTGCAAGTCACGTAGACCTTAATGTTTCGTCTTCGTTTTCCTTTTATAGTAGTCCGAAATTCGATTTTCGAACCCATGGAGTGAGTGCTATGTGGAGTAATTTCAGTTTTTTTTTTGTTATTTTTTATTATTAGTACTCCAGTATTTGATTAGTTTTGCTTTCTAAAAAGACTACTTTTTTCTTCTTCTCATCTTTTCATAAAAAACTGACAAAAAAAAAAAAAAAGAGTTTCTTACATAATGCCAAAATAGAATTTAATTTACCTGCCTTTAAAAGTGGGTGAATATTACCCAACATATTTCTTGTTTTATTTCGATGATCAGAATGGTTCATGTCTTAGAGAGCATGATATTTTAACTCATAAACTACTAATAACCGTTTTCAGCAAATGTTTGTAAATCAAAAAAATAAAAGTCGAGAGGCCTTGTTCTTCCTAAAATATTTCTCTGGCATTTTCATTTTGAGTTTTAAGTTTTACTTTTTGTAATTTATTGTTTAGCTTTTCGCTATAACTTATAGGAACAATCATTCGTCTCATCGAGAGGAATCAGAAAAGTATAGAAATATAGACCGATCTTAAAAAAAGTTAGACAAAAATAAAGACAACGAACACGGTTGGTTCAAACTTTTTTCGCCTCAAGAAATTTTCTTTTTTGCTTTTGGTGTTAATTTTTTTATTTTTAGACTCCTCTACAACATGAATTTACGAAGAAAAAAAACATCAAGAGAAAAAACTATTCAAAAAACTAAGAGGTGTTTGGAAAAACTATTTTCCTCCCCGTTTTTGGTTCTTAAAAATGAGAAAGGAAAATTCTATAATTTCCAATTCAATTTTCCTCCAAATTTCTTCTCAACTTTTTCTCTAATTTCTTTCTTATTTACTTATTTATTTATTTTTGCCATTTCTTTTCCTAAGTTTCCGAATAACGGGCTTAATGGCAAAAGAAAAATAAAAAAGATGGAAAAGTGAAGGATAAAGCCGCAAAAGCCCACAAGGTGCTGCTGATGATGCCTTCATGAGTGCGTGTTGGTATGGGTCGGAGCCATGAGTCCACCTTCCCTTTTGGTTATTGCTCAATGGGCCATTTATAAAGAGTTCTAAACATAATTTCTCACTTTTTTACTTGCATTTGAGATTTGAGGGATCTACTATATAGAGATGTTTTAACAAGCATTCGCATGAGTCCAGGGATTCGGGCGGACACCTGTAGTGAGTTATCATGGCCGTCTGCTAGGCAATTAACGATTTGGATTATCGACAATTAACAGTCTGAATTATCTTATTTTAATTACTGAACGACTGGTTGTGATTTCTCACTACAAGGGTGTAGTGAACTAGCTCACTACAAGCCCCCAGTCCAAAACTATCTATTCAAATTTCAATGATATTATGAGAAAACTTATGTTTCCCATATTTAGAAGAATAAAATAAGGAAAGAAATAGGAGATTGATACTCCATTAAATTATGAATTGAGTAATTGATTCTTCCGTTGTTATTTTATTTTTTCTACAACTTTCCTTTTAACTATTATGAAGAATTTTGCGACTAAACTAGAAATAGCTTGTGCCTAAAGGCATTTCGTGAAAATAAGGTTTCACATGTCACGTATCCTCCTCCGGAGACTTATAAAAGAGAGGCCAAAAAATTTTGGTGTTTGGTCAAATGCCACATTTTGCCAATTTTGCCCTCCGATTGGAAATTGCCCTGTTGGTTTTCTTGTAATTCTGCCACAATGCTATGCCATTTTGGTCTTTTGGTTATATATGGCTAAATTACGCATTTGAGTCCCTGGAGGTGGTTGTTTTACGCATTTGAGTCCCTAGAGTTTTGTTGGTTACGCATTTGAGTCCCTAAAATCTGAATTAAAATACACGGGCATAAAACTCGTGCTAGGCACGAGACCTTGAACCTAGTAAAGTAACATGAGAGTGATCCCAATGCCCAATTGCTATTATGTCAAGATTTTGAAAATGTCATCATTGATTGGAGGAGGATACACATTATTTATTGTTATTGACTTTTCAAATGCTAAATTTAAAGATGTCAAATTGTCATTTAAACATTAAAAAAGACATGACAGTTCTAAATTTGAAGGTTAGTTTGGATGGAAGATGTTCTAAAAATTGCTCTCCTATTAGAGAGATTTAAATTACTTTTTTTTTAAATCAAAAAAATGAATATAGAGAATTCTACTGTTCATACAACCTTTAATTATCAATTTTTATAACACAATATGTCATCTCTATTTCAAACATTTCCATGCTTCTTCTCCAATCATTGTTCACTACCTCTATTATTTTTTCACATTTTATACTCAAAAAGTGAATTTGGAAGCTTCTCTATTTTTCCCCGTACTCTAAATACAGAGTATCAAATTTTATACTTCAAAATAGAGGATAGGTTAAAATTTTGCCAAAAATAAAGAAATAGACGAAGAAAAGGAGGTTGGATTGGAGATGCACTAAAGCAAAGTTTGGCCTAATAAGTCAGTTGGTTTTTTTTTTTTTTTTGGTCTTTATTTTCTCATTTTGGAGTTTCGCGTCAAATTTTGTGGATTAAAATGGCGTTGAAATTTATAAAACCTTTTGGTTTCGCGTGTTGAAATTCTTAGTCTTTATTCAAAATTGAGTCATGATCACAAATGTTTCCTTTTCCGGTTCTTCATGTCAAAACGAACTAATAATCCACAAAAACTAAAGCAAAACTAAAAAATGCGAAATAAATTTGAATAAGGGCAAAAAAAAAATCTAACTCAATCATTTAGCCAAAACACCCCTAAGGAATTTCCCAAAGTGGGTAAACTAAGAAATGATGTGAGAGCCACTTGTACTGAAGATGCGTAATGTGCGTTGCGCCTCTAGCTTCGTATCAGAACCCAAACCTCTGCTCGTTTTTTAGGATTCTTTAGGGAAAGCCAGAACTACGCTAGAACCACACCCAATTTACACACACATCGTGCAACGTGGTGGGAGCCACAAAACATGTGTGTGTGTGTGTCAAACGGGTGCGGTTCTAAACTTATTGAAACCGGAAAACAAAAGAGCAAGCGGGTTATTTGTAAGTACCAAGACCAGACTTTTTATCAACTGTATCATGTGTGTATGTATGTATGTAACTGTTATATACAGGAAGACAGTCGAAGTTGGGCACTCTCTAAACACCAATACAGAGAACATCACAACTTGAACCTGATTTTAAACTATCATGACCGAGATTTCTACTTCCCCCTCCTACGTGAAGCAAAGCTGAAACTGAGATCCAAAGGGTTTTTTTATTCTACTAACTCGTAACGAAAAATAGTATCTTACATGGCGAATTAACTCTCGTGCCTCCCAAAACAGCAGAGATGGGGAGCTGTCGAAGCCGTTGCCAAAACCCAAGTTTCACTTCAGTACACTGCAACAGAGGAGCATTATTCTGAGAGCATGGAATCATACCGTTTAGGAATACCACCAATAGAGAGTATCAGAGTAAGCATGCACTTTTCTTTTCGACCTCACGTTACCAGAGTGAAAAAAAAAAAAAGGCCTAATCAACGAGCGCGTTGACATTGAGACACGAACCAAGTCAACCTACAACGCTAACAACTACTTTCCAGTGTTTAGAACAAGAAGTCACTATGTATAAACATTTCTTGAAATTTCAAACATGGTGACATCATCGTCATCTCTCCCTCTATGGGTCTCTGTGTGTGTGTGTATGTGGACTCTGGAGATTTACTCATCTTGTACCAAACTGACTGAATCCCAAATGTGCTCAGAATTAGATGGGTATTCTTGTGAGACTAATACTACTAGTAATTTCAGGTTGATTAGCCCAGAGGAGGAGTAATTCTCTTTCTTCCTTTCTTCTTATGGGCTACGTGGTTCGAATATGAATGGCTTACTTGTATAAATATGCAGCAATTCCCAGGATTATGCATAACAGTATGATATCAATGCAGAAGTTGCGACTGGACCTCAGCTGAAACATCAAAATGCAGAAGTTAGAAGGCAATTAGGAACGCAAATTTATGCCACCAAATTTTAAGTTATTACACACAGCATACATACCTTTGTCACCGTATCCTTGAGTCTCACGTTAGTATTTTTAAGGTCAGAAGTTGCCCTGTCAACCTGAAAATGAGAGTTGACAACAATATACAATCGGCATTAAATTTCAAATGAAGATTTCATTTTTCATCTTTTTTACATAAGAAGCTAAAAAGAAATGGATTTCCTAGTCAGATATATACTTATATTTTCCCTCATTTTCCATACACAACTAAAAAGGGAAAATTTTGCCTTTCTACTTCAATTTTTTGTTCCCTTTTGTTTAGAGTCCACAAATGATTGTCTGGAACGGTATTGAGGCCGAGGCCCCCTTTCTGTCAACTCATCCAATAATTTCTCTAGGCGGAAAGAATATAAGCTAGTAAAACGAACCTTGTCATCTATTTCGTCCATCAGTGGCACTTGCCTATCCAATTCCTGTAAATCAGATGCGCAACATAAAAAGAAATTTAGAACCAACAAGATATGGACAAGAACACTAGCATCAATTATAAGCGTACGAAAGCAAACCTCGTTTAAGTCGTTAGCCATGTTTTTCAATGTATCCAATCCTTCTGCTATAACATCCAACCCTTCATCCTGCATCAAATCAGATGATCCCAAATGAGAGAATCTTCAGTTAAAGCAATGTAGTAAAGATTCTCAACCAATAGCACCCATGCTTGTTCATCCACCAACACTTTTTGACTTTTGTCACACAGATTCTGTGTGCTTCAACTCATTCTACAAGCCAACAAAGGAAACTTAACTTTCCCGAACGATACAAATATGTATTGGAAAGGCACAAAAGCAAAACCGAATCTTGCACTGATAGTAAACTGGACAAATGGAGACCTTACTTTGATGTTAATTAAAAGCATAATAGTCAAAAAGTTTTAAAGTCAGATTTCCACCAAACAAAACAGAAGTAAAAGCATTTGGCACAGCAGTTGTAAAACCAATTCTCCATGCATGACACACCGGAATAGAAACACGCATTCTAGACAACATATAAATAAAAATTTGCAATCTCATTCAGAGTTGCTAAGCATAAAGGGAAGACAGGATCGGCCACGGAACTAAACAAAGCACGTACTTGGTGATTTGAATGCTCGAGGTAATAAATTTTGTGAAGGCCACAAAACAAACGCCAACATTTTGATTGGCAAAAAGGTTATTCAATTTCAAAAAATATACAAGGAGGCAAAGCACGCCATTAATGCCTCTCCATAGAAACAGTCACAGATATTTCGATGCAAAGCAATACAAGGCTAATAAAGAAGTTAAAACAACAAGATAGCTCAATAAAAAATGTAAAAACACCTGCCTGTTTCATTTTCCTCATTTCATACTCCTGCCTAAAATTGTTTGATTCCTCAGTTTGTTGAAAGTACTCGTTGTCAAATCTTCTATCTGATACAATCTCCAAACGATGGCAAAATGAAAAATAATACCAGGGACTATTCTTGAATAAACTTCAACACATTTCATAGCTCACCCCATGTCGTGTCAAATTTAATTCCTGTGCTTGAGGCCGAAGCCGCCCAGCCCCCAGTTTGTTGAGCTCCATTATGAGTAGTGGAACCATCAGGTATAGCTTCAATCCTATCCTTCAGCACGGAAACTAGTTCAGTACGAGCCTCCACTTCCTCTTTCGAAAGCCCTCTGACCTGAAAAAACAATCAGTATCTTTGCAAAGGGCATATCAACTGGACATAGGGTCCTCTGTCCCTGTCCTTTTCCGATATCCTTTTGTCAATCCATTTTGGCAAAATAGCAATAAGCCAATAACAGCCGCATGAGACATAAGACAGGCAAGGGTAAAAAGGATGCATGCTTCGGGAAGTAAATTAACGTGAATAACTACATTAAACAATTCAATGACCTTTTAGGCACATATTACTTCAAAATTTTCAAGAAGCTTCAAAACGATTGAGCTAAAAAAAATTACAAGAGAAGAGCTTTTAGAATTTCACCACAACTCCAGGCAATAGTGCCAAAAATAATAAAAAGAGAATTTGATTATACTAGGCCAAGCGAAGTTGGTAGGTTATTATACACATCAAAATATCCATACAAAGTCCATGTATAATCGTAGAAAACACATTCGTGTATATATACCTGTTCCAGAGAGACAATTTTTTACACCACCTTGCGTGAGACCCCGTATTGGTGTTTCACGCAAATGATCGGAGCCTTTAAATTTGCTCAAAACATGTTTTTAAGAGTTCCCGTAAAAAATCAACTCATTCGGATATCTGTAAGGGCTTGATCGATATTTGTTCGTAAATTTGAGGGTAAAAACTAAATGAATCAATCAAACCCTTGCCGAATGAGTTTGTTTTCTAAGGGAACTCTTGAAAACATGTTTTAAACAAATTGAACGGCTCCGATTATTAACGTGGGGCTCGGATCCTTTTTGTGTCAAAATTTGTATACAAAATTGTGTCCCCGATACCGGCCCCTAATATATATTCAAGACATGCTTTGTCCTTGATTAAAAAAGAAGAGATATGCTTTGTTTCACTGACAAGAAAAGTCCAGTAATTATTTTTCTGAAAGTAGACACTAAAAACCTGTACTTATTGACAAGCATAAGGAAATTTGGACATGTAGAATATGAACTGTTGAAAATAATTTGGACGGTCCAAATCCCGCCCTAAAACCTTGTAGGACACTCCTGCCCTACAGGATCCGCGGATCCGAGTTTCACTACGGTATTTTCGGTATTACTACAAGTTATCAAATCAATTGATGTATGTGAGGAGAATGAGTTGTTGATTTGACAATTTGTAGTCCAAGAATACCGAGAATATTGGAAATACCTTAGTAGAAACTCGCCTAAGTACATCGTGTCATCTTGTTTAACAGGGACCCAAAATGAAAATCCCCTAATTCTTCACCTATCTTCCAATTTCTTAGCAACCAAACGTAATAAATCAATTAGACAGCCAAGCACAATTTCTTCACTCCATACAAGAACTCACATGTACTTACGTAGGTAAAAACAATCAAGAAATTACCTTTTTATGAGCTAGTCGCTGCAATTTGGGGACTTCCTCGAGCAAACGCGCCTTGATCCGTCGAATCTCAGCGTTTATAGCCACAACCGCCGCCCTATTTTTCGCCGTCGCCGTCGACTCCGATTTCTGCGCACATATATAACCACGTAATCATCATATTGAATCACAAAAACAGAGAAAAACTCCTAAATAAACCTAGGGGGAAAAAAAATACTCCACTGTGGAGGGAGAGACCTGGAGGGCTTGATCGAGGTTCTCTTCGAAGAGGGCGTAGAGACGAGCGAAAGCATCGTCGCCGGAGACGTTGTTGACTTCCTTATGCTTGTCGACGTCGTACTTGTCGTACTTCTTGCATATAGCGTCCACTCGAGTTACCAAATCGATCACGCTCATCTTCTTCTACTCTCTCTCTCTCTCCGTCCGTATTTCCCTGCTGTCTCTTGCAACGCTAGCTTATGTACGTGTACGTATGTATGTGTTTCTCTCTCTCTCTCTCTCCAGTTTCCAGTTAAGAGAGTTATCTGGTGCCGGCGAGGAGAGGGGGACGGAGGAGACGAGGAAGTTTTACCTGCTGCTCCGTTTTACTACCTCCGTCCCAAAAATATAGTCTCTTTTTGGAGTTCGTGCCACTTTTCAATATAATATATGTTATAATCTATAATGTTTTAGGTGATTTTAAAAATTATGTATTTTAGATTTAATTGAGATCTATCAAACAAGATCCATATTTCATATGAAATGTATTACCGATTGAAAAATATAATCGATTTTCTATCCGATTAGAATGGAACGAGGAATTATATTTTTGGGACGGAAGTAGTACTACTTTTCTATTTTTTTTTATAATTAGGTATCCAGTTTACACGCAACTCAACCAATATCAGCACTGTGAGTTGAATGAATATTGACGGAGTCAGAATTAGAATTTGTATAGGGATGACACTACTTGATGGAAGTTTAGTATTATGTTCGTTAAAATACGGGAAACAAATTTCAAGCATAATAAGGTCAGACATTTTTTTTTAATCTGATTTTTTTTTGTTGTTGAAAAAGAGTAAGCCTTGTGTTTAACAATCCTGTGGTTTTTAAATAGAAGGCATTGAAATATTATTGTATAATCCGAACCGTTAATTATATAAATCACTATTTTTTTATCATTTATGTAAAAAAATCAAGTTCTACGGTGAAGGCGAGGGAAGGGGGACGAAGGAGATGGGGAAGTTTTTTTTATTTCTTGATTTTATTCCATTTGGTTTACTACGGTACTACTGCTCCGTTTTGCATTTAAAAGAAAAAAAAAAAAAAAAAAACCACATGTCCAGCTTCCACCCAACTCAACTAATCTCTTCCTGAGTTATGTCTTTAAAATACGGGAAAAAAATATTAAGCATGGAATCAGGCTTTGTTTTTGAGTTTTTTTCATTTTTTTTTTTTGCTAAAAAGGAGTAAAAGCTTTGATTCAGCTATCTTGTGGTCTTTACTTAAAAGTAGGGGTGTCCACGGATCGGATCCGGATCCGATCCGATCCGATCCGCTCAGAGCGGATTGTGGTTTTTAAGATCCGGAACCGATCCGTAGGTGACATACGGATGGATCGGATCGTTACGGATCGGATTGGATCGGATCAGGCGGATTTGATAGATTAAAGAAGGATTATTGCGCGGATTCAGCAGATCGAGCGGATCCGATCCGATCCGGTCAAAACGGATTTGGGTTTTTAGGATCCATAACCCATCCGTACATACCTCGGATGGATCAACGGATGGTTCGGATCGGTTCGGATTGGTCGGATTGGCGGAGGACAACCCTACTTAAAAGACATTGATATATTATTTTTGTGATCCAAATTGCTATTTTCTTATCATTTGCGTAAAAAAACAAGTTATTCGAATACCAATTAGTGCTTAATCGATATCCGACGGGTATGTTTTGTAGTGCACGTACCATAACCAAACTATATGGGGTTCGGCTTTTATCAGAACCGCATCAAATTAACCATGGTTCCAATAATGAACATAAAAGGAAAAAGATTAGTATGAAAAGCCTACACAGACGCATCTCATATGAAAATCCTTACAAGCAACCGTTCCATCAAAGAGAACTCTCAGCATAATTTACAAAGTAGCATCAAATATGTACTTTGCTACCATTCTAGTATATACTTAATTTGAATGGTGAGAGTTGAGTGCGCTCCAAACAGGCTTTAGAATTCTACTATGTTAGTATCTTTTTATATAAATTTAAGGATAAATTGACCTCCCTTCTTTAACATACTATAATTTGTTGTTGCCACTTGTTGATTAGTTTTCACCTCTTGTTTTTTTTGTAGCCTTACCACTTGCCAATTAATTATCCACATATTCTCTAAATGAAAATTATTTTTTGGAACATTTTTAGAACTCCTGTCGAGATTAAAAAATATATAGAGAGAGAGTGGAAAAAGTTACTTAGGACTATTTAGGTTGGAGCCTTGCTTTGAATATTACTATGATTGAAGTTTTTAATTTGCCATCTCTTTTCCAATAGAAAACTCTTTGATACTCCCTCTGTCCCTTTTATAGTGTTTAACTTTTTATTTTGGGTTGTCCCTTAATAAGTGTGTGTTTTGAAAGTTAGTGAGTACATTTTCTTGTTTGCCCTTAAAAGTAGATTCTTCTTTTGAAAAGTTAGTGGGTATTATTATATTGATAATGGTAAGTAGTGGAAAATAAATGTAAAAGTTGATGTCAGAGAAAATAAGTTGGAATTACGAGATAACACACTTAAAAAGGGATGGAGGGAGTATTATACTAGGAAACTTCATTAATGTTTTTACTTAGTAAGTTAATTCGAACAATCGAGACCATCAATCGACAATCAAACACCACACAAAGTAATGGAATTTGTCATGTGATCCCTTATGTGACATAAAATAAAACTCATCACGATCCTACTTGGTGATCGAAGCCTTTTATTTCATAGATTTAGATGTGTTTATCAAACATGCAAAGAATTAGATCGATCAAATATCATCGATCAACCATGAATATTTGTTAAAGAGAAATGGACTAGTACACTTTAGACAAATATGATTTGATCGAGCATTTGTCAATATCCAACTGCATGTCTTGATTTTTAGAAAGAACTAACAACACAATGATTCCTATAAAAATGAGTGGTTTGGATCGTCAAATGAGACCATGGTATATCTCATTTCTGACTAAATGAGGAATACATTATCATGTGACGGGATCTCAAATCTCATGAGGTGTACTAATAACTTGGTTTTTTTTGGCTTTTTAGCTTTTTTATATGAGAGCTCGAAATACGCATTGGCTTTTTGTGATTTTTTATGTGATGTATTGTGAGGGGGATGATCCCCTGTCTCAAAAAGCGTAATAAACTAACTTTTGACTTTTTGAGGTAGTGGAATGTGACCAAACATACATAAGGCCAGCTATCTACCTACTCAAGTGGGAGTCCTCTCATGCATGTAATCCTGACATAACAAGAAAGTGGGACCCATTGCGATCTAATTTGATAATATAATGCATTAATTTTATAGGCCTCAATGAGTTCATCATCGATAAAAATAAAAATAAAAATAGATTGACCTCTATCCACCTGAACCAAACGTAATTGTGACCGTCCATTCCCATTTTTTACCAATACAATTTGATCAAGATGTTATCTATGTTCGGTTAACCTAACTTTTGGCACGAATGATAAACACATCTAGATTTCCAAAATTAATAACTTGATTCATCAAGTGAGATCATAGTAAGTTATACAACTCCCATTTAGTGACACATGAAGGTTACTTGAGAATCATCTTGACTACCAGCTAAAATAGCCACCAAAACCATCATTTTCACATAACAAATTCTCAAACATAACAAAAGAAGAAGCTTCATCTGAAATATGCCAATCAACACAAAACAACTTCTTCTTTTTTTTTTTTTCTTTTCTGGACAACTAGAACTAGATAACTTATTAGATCAAATGGATCATAAATTTTGTCTCAGTGCATTCCAAGATGATTTTCTTGTATATTTATCCTAAGAAATAGATAACCTAATACTGTATGTCTTTCATGACTCCAGTATCCGGGCCAACTTGCCATCTCTAAGCTCCTACATGGATAATGGTAACTCCGTGATGACTTTGTTCCATGTCTTGAGCAATCTAAACCGTCTCACTCTTCTTTTGGATCACAAACATTGCCCATTTAATTGTTGTCCTTGTTACCTTTAAATCAAATAAAATGGAGTATATCAGAATCTTTCAATTTCGACTAAAATAATCTTCTGAGCCAATACAAATGTAGAGTTCCCATTTGATGACCACGAGTACTAAATATGAGTATATGACTGGCTCACTGAAGTGGTCAAGTGAGGTCTCACAGAATACGATAACCATTTGATGACCACGAATGTATTCCGGCTACATTCTTGTCACTCTTATTTTAACTTCATTGATGTTGCTTTCATCCTTGTTTATCTTAGTTTTACGTTAATTTTCCGCTTTATATTTTTCCCCTCTTTTCAAACGGTACCAATTTATGTATAACATAAGAGACTTCGAAGCTAATTCGGCCTAACTTAAACAGGAATGTAATAATACGGTTTATAAGATAGTCTGACGACCATCAACAATGCATCAATGCAAATAGTAATAGAAATGTACAAGCGTAATTTCATGGCAATCATTGGCCTTTGTTTTTTTCGATAAAGAATAGAAATATCATTAATAATCACAACCTGATATATAAGGAGTCTCAACAAACTGAAAACATCAAAGTAAATCATTGGCCTTTGTTGAAATTATTGGTAGTAGGTGGGATAAATAATCCTTGTTGTTGATGGCCAATGGTAATCCATGTATGGAGTTGAGCATTTTTTTTTTAACTGAATACCCTTTTTTTTTTTGGGTTACACGCTTAAAACCCTCGAACATGACTCAGACTTTGTAGTTTCTAGGCTCAAACTTTTGTCCTTTTCGAACAAAAATAAAAAATGACAAACTATCCTAGTTAATGATAGTGACAAAAACACTTTTCGTCCCGTCTTAAAAAATCCAACTCATCTGCTTTGGCTGAAAATACCAAACTGGTTTATTTTTTTGTATTTTCAAAATTTTTTTTGCCTTTGTTAGTTTACGGTAATTTTTTTGTGATTTATTGATTCGTCTCGACGAGAAAAATCTTAAAAATATAAAATAATAATCAGAATCTTAAAAAATTCGCTAAAAACAAAAACAATCCAAACTTTTATGGTTTAGTTGATTATTTTTGTCTTTATTCACAAAAATTAAGTTTGGTTAATAATTTTATATTTTTTATATTCCTCTAGTCGAGACGAACCAGTAAACCTAAAAAAAATGACATGACATCAACAAATGCAAAAAAAAATTGAATAAAAAAAATAAAAATAAACTAATTTAGTTTTTTAAGGCAAAGCAACCAGACCGATCTGTTACTCAAATTAGCTTTGCCACTATTACTAAATATTCTTCTCCATCCAAATGTCACCAATTTAGTTATATCAATTTTTTTTTTGATCAGCAATTTAGTTATATCATTAATATTGTCTTTTATGTCTTGTTTCATACTTGCAGGGAAGATTTAAACTTTTTAATTTGAAAGTTGACCAAAGGGTTGTAAGCTAGCGGTTATTTCTTGATTTTCCTATAAGTGAGACCAAGATTCGAGCAGAGGCGTTTGGGGTTTAGGAGTTTGGACAGTTTCTAGACCCCTTTTTGACTAATTCACTAACTCTCTGGCCCCCGCTAACTCCCATGGCCCCATTGATATTTATCGAATGACAAAAAATGAAAAAAAAAACCCCCTAAAAGTTAATAGTTCATCCAAAAGTACTACCTAGAAAACAATCGAATAAGCTTACTATTGAAAGCTTTAGACATTTCTTTTTCCTTTTCCGGCAAAAAGACTTGTTAATTTGCACGCATTTCAACTAATTTATTTTTTGTCCGAGCAAAGACAGTCCACACAAAAACTAAAAAATTCACAAGAGAAGTTTTTGTGACCTTGCCTCAAAATGTTACTACCAAATTTCGAAGGAAAATTTTACCGTTACCCCAATAGATGGACAATAAAAGTGCTCTTTAAGGGGTAAGAGTGCATTCTTTTCGGTATCTTACCGGTCAAAAAATACGTTTACTGTCCGTTTATTGAGCTGATAATAAAACGACCCAATTTCAAATTGATGATGTAAAAAATGTAAGCTGTCATCTCATTTCAGTGCGTCAACCCAATGAACTTTAACTCTTATCAATCAAAGAGTACTTTTATTGTCCACCCATTAAGCTCACTATAAAAACACACAATTTCGAATGGATGATGTAAAAAATGTAAGCTGCGTCATCTCATGCGCGTGCGCAAATCTGTTTCACCAAGACCCCAGAGAAGAACACACAGGTCAACCTCCACAAACGCAAAACACACACGCTTTAGTGCTTTACCAATGTTTAACCCAAACATAAACAAACCCAACAAAAGAGTAATAAGACTCTGATTACGTGACCGATAGATGAATAATCTTATCACTCGCCAATCACCTCTGTGCTCTGCTCTTCTGTCCCTCTCGATTCCCCATCCAAGAATCCTTGAAAAAATAAAGGACGAATTCGTACATGGCCGAGAATTCGATTCTCGGTTGTTGTAATCTGAATCTGTGTCTTATACTTGTGCTTCTTATTAGTAGTGTTTCTCTTCGTATTCAATGTTCCTCGTACGAGGGAGAAAGCGGTGGGCCGTACAACTCGTTCACTGTTTCCAGCTTCACTTACTCCAAAATTCAGCTCAAACCCTTCGAATGGCGTTATATCAGAGGTACTCGTACAGTTATTTTGATTAAATCCACTCGATTTTTTTGTTCTTTTTCATGGGTTGTCGGTAGTTCAGAGTGATGGGTCGAGGTCAAGATTTAATTTTTATTTTTAATAAATATGCCCAGGTCAGGATTTGATTTGTTAATGATTTTTCTTGAATTTACTCATGTGGTTGAGGGGTAATTGCTTAAATTGGTGTGCGACTGATGCTTAGATTTTATGCTTATTTATTGCTGTCATATACCAATTTGTTTATTATATCCAATATTTCACATGTTTTGTGGAACTTAGTAAAAAAATGTTAAGGCAAGGAGCCTCCCAAGATGGCCGTTGACTTGGGTTTCAGGTGTTTTGATTGAAGGTTTGTGGTCAAACTGGTTACTTTCTCGAGAAATTTAGAACTGGTCGTGCTACTATTAGTAGTATATGATCGATTCGTCATTGAATAAATTGGCTTTTAGTACAAATTTGTTGCAGATTTTGTGGGCACAAATTTTTAGTCCTGTATTGGATTTTAAATTTTTTGTAACTGACCAGAATATTTAGTTTATGACGAAGTTGTAAATATCTAGTCATTTTGTAGTTATTGTGTTCTCTGTTATATATTTAGCACTGTTTACACAACACCAATTGCATCTCCGTGTACAAGCTTTTGCAAATTAAGCATTTGTTTGGCCGCAGTTCAAAAAAAAAAAGGCATTTGTTTGGGGTTTTTTTTTTTGTCTTTTTCTGGGCTTTTGCTTCTTGTGGCTATTTTTTATTATTATTATTATTCACTTTTCAAATCGTTTTGATGAGAAGAATCAAATTATGATCAAAAGTAAAAAAGGGAAAAAGAATCAGTAAAGACAAGAATAAGCCAAAACAAGCTGTCCATCTAAACTTCCAGTTAGTCTTGTTGTTTTCAATGGACACTGAACAATGCTTTGAACTAATTGGGACGCCTTTCTATTTGTGGTAACTATGTAATCATTCTTGCAGTCGTAATTTGTAGAGATATTGATCAGTATTTTGCATTCCCTTTGGTTTTTCTTTGTGTGTCTTGTTGCAGTTGATTTGCCGCCATGGTTCTCTTTAATGTCTGTAGCCTTGGAGTCAGATGTAGACCTTGTAAGTATTTTTGTCAAATTTCTCCAGTCGGCTTGCTCATTGCAGCATAAAGTTATTTGATAGATGCTTCTTCCATTGTAATTGATTCTCCAAATTCCTTACCATGGAATGTTTTCCGCGATTTTCATATGGAAATCAACAGTTCTCTGACTCAGTTGTTGGGCTATGTTTGGATCATGGATGTGTGAAGGATTTAACAAAAAGGAAAAGAAAAAATGATAGGGAAACCAAAGAAATAAATGTAACTAACTTCATTATCTTCTTATGCTTTCCTTTCTCTCCATAAGTCCTAGATCCAAACAGAGTCTTAACATAAGCAGCATTCTAAGATTTTGGTTTTCTAGTTGTTTGATTATTTTCACTCTTATGTTCTTAACGCTAATTCTTGCAGAATCCTGAGAAAGTTAAAAAAATTCCGACAAGCAGGCTGCCAATGATATGCCTGCGAGAAGGCGGCCCACCGGTACCGGATGCTTATAACTCTTCTTCAATAGGTTTAGGTAAAGGTTACACTGATGAACTTCGTTAACTTGAGCCTATACCTTTCCTTGATTCTTTCTCAACTGAGGTTTTCAAATGACGTTGCATCATTATTGTCTACTGAACCCCCCTGAAGTAACTGTGTTGCTTTTTGGAGTTAGTTATCATTCTTTTTGTACCTGGCCATGCAGGAATCTCGCCTTTGCATTCCGCAATTTTTTTTTCAGTTTTTTTTTTTGCTTCTAAGTTTCGATTCTGGTTATCCTTTTAGACCAATCAGGACATTTTCCTCTCTTAATTTCCTTTGCGTTCTTATCTCCAAGTTTCCAGTCAAACTGTTTTCCGTATAATTCGTTTGTGAATACAGTTTTTAATCCTATATCAAATGGATCTTTGGGAGACATACAAGGCCATCAGAATGCAGAGCTGTGTTTTCCCATGCAGAAAAATGTGTCCGTGAAACTGACGAATGAGCAGGTTCATTTTCAAATTGTTTGAATATTGTCTCTAGTATAAATATCCTTTTATATTATCATGGAGGCATATGTACCAGCCTGGTTTGTTGAATGTCTGAAAAGTGCTTTCCTTGTTTTCTTTTTTGTATATGAATAATCCTGTCAGATATCTGAGCTTGACACACAAAATTTTTAAACAGATCTCTCCGGGAATCTGGTATTGGGGTCTATTCAATGGCATTGGACCTACGAGGACACAATCAAAGATGGTACTCTCAACCTTTGCTCTATCTGTTCCTTTCGTTGTGTATAAGTTAGTGATACTTCATCTACTTACTTTTTATTTTTGTTGCATCAGATAAGTGTTAAAATGCCTGTTTGATGGTAATAGCAGACTATTATGGTTGTGCCAGATACACTACAAAAATATGTGTGGAAGTGGAAAGTACATTTATAATTGAATTTATGCTCTTCTAAAGCTGCTTCTGTCCTTATTCTTTTTCAATTTTCAGTATCAAGTGACACGGCTCAAATTCCACGATACGTGAAATGATGAGTGAAACTTATTTTTGCAGATTAATCGAGGCTCAGCTTATTCATTCAGTGGCAACGTAAGTGTGGAAGGATGCAAATCCCCATTGCTGTATGGCCAATATTGCAACCAAACGGTTGACCTGCTTTCATGCGCTTATAGCTACAATTCAACAGCAAATCTTGCGGATACTATATTGCACAGCCAAACAGCAGCAAATGTGGTCTCTTGTATCAATTCCAATTTGAATTCCTGCCACGGAATCAAAGAACCAAAGATTTACTCGTTGGATGTATGGGGGATGTCAGAACAACTAACTATAAAGGCTTCAAACATGAGATTCAATGAATCCACTTCTTCCAGTGGTGCTACTGAAAATGGTACTGGAATTATTTTGATGTGTTATGCACGCCATGGTACAATACCTCTGGTCAATATGCATGATTTTTCTGCCAATATCAGTGAAAGCCCATTGGTTATACGCTCACCAAAAGTTGGTCGCTGGTACATTGGAATTCATCTTGTCAAATTGTCGAACAAATTTGGAGGGGTTAATGATGTCAATGGAAATGTTTGCTATTCTTTGGATTTGCAAGTGCTTCAGTGTCCTGAGGAGAAAGCTGGATTGAATTGTACATGGGAAAAATACACACTTCAGGTGGGATAGCAATAACTTTGGTGGTCTTCATTTCTGAATTTTTTAAAAAGAATTGTCCAGTTGTGCTACTGCTTCTTTGACTTCGAAAACTTGAGTTGCTCTAATTCTGTGCTTTGTTCACTTTTCCCACTTAAAAAGAAGTTCAATTTAGCTTTTTATACATCCAACTTTATTAAAAATCATCTTAAACCCAACTTTTTAAAAGCTACTCTTTTTAGATCTCTGGAGTTTTTCTAAAGCTGGAAAGGCAAATAAAGTTGAAAACTCAAAAACTAGAACTTAATACGTGACCTTTCTGAAGTACATCTCCTCAAGCAAGCGAATTCACATTTAAGCTAAAGAAGCTGCAAATAATTGGAACAAAATGCAACCTTAATTTGTATCCACCAAGTTGGATAGTTTGCTTTTGTGCATAGTGGCTACTGGCTACAGAGATTGAACATATATATGCAGAGATGGAGAGAATTGTTTGTTGTCTTAGTATGTTGTAGGCATATTGGACCAGGAGTTTCTATCGTCATACTTATTTGGAATAACCGAATAAGTGTTCTTTTCAGAAATTTCGCTTGAAACCAGTGTTGGTTCTATTTTGTTGTATCGTTGCCAGTTACTTCTATTAAATCTGGTTAACCAAGGGTTTATTCCTTGATTCTGTACTTCTCGTTAATTCTTGAAGAAACTTATTCGCAGGAGTAATTTATTGACAAGCTGAGAAATGATTGTCTGCAGACAGTTCTCAGGAAGAATCCATCCGTTCCTTTTGAATCATATTACATACCAACAAGCAGCAGGGTATCATCAAACGTAGCTAAGTTCCCTCTGGAGCCCCTTTTAAGCAACTCCTCATATGAAGGAACTTTAAACGTCACTTGGACCTATTTTCTTCTGGACATTCCTGATAGTGCTGCTGGAGGAAATCTCCACATCCGCTTAAATTCAGATGCAAAAATAAATTATGAAATATATGCCAGATACGGTGGATTGCCATCTCTTGATAGCTGGGACTACTTCTATGCAAACACGACAAGCAGCAGTAACGGATCAGTTCTTTTTAAGTTGTATGATTCAGATGACAAAATGGTTAGTTTCTACATCTTGTATGTTAGAGGTGGGACCTATGGTTTTGGATTAAGACAACTAAACACGAATGATAGTGCTCCGAAAAATCAAACTACTATGTCTATTTCACTAGAGAGATGCCCGAAGAGATGCTCTTCTCATGGGACGTGTCAGTCTGTACTGGATGCAAGTGGTTTAACATTGTACAGGTTTTTTTTTACCCCTTCGGCCTTTGTAGTTTTGGATTTAGTATTATGAGACCAATGGCATTGCCTAGATAATGACTAAGTTTCTTTTTAGTATTGAAATTGGTGTATGTTGATAATCTGTTTTTGATCTTTTTTTCAGTTACTGCTCCTGTGATCGAGACCATGGAGGCTTTGATTGTAGTGTTGAAATTGTTTCCCGTCAAGGTAAAGCCCTAGATTAAGTAACATGCAAAACCAGTGTCTAGATGGTATCTGTCCTGTTCAAAAATCAAAAAAACAAAAACTGGTATCTGTAAAAGATGCTTCTAGTTGATGTGGGGCTATCGATTTTGGGGTGAAACTCCCGTGAACCTCTCGAGCTGGGTAAGGGCTCCGCCTGAGCCCTTTCACCTAGCGCTCCTCTTGAGCGCTCTTGCCTAGCTGACGGGCTAGGACGGATCTTGCATGGGGCCTTCGGCTAGGTGCGTAGGGGGTCCGCCTGAGCCCTTCCGCCTAGCGCTTCACCTGGACACTCTTCCGCCTAGCGCTTCACCTGGACACTCTTCCGCCTAGCGCTCCACCTGAGCGCTCTTGCCTAGCCGACGGGCTAGGATAGACCTCGTCTGGGGCCTTCGGCTAGGCGCCTAGGAGCTCCGCCTGAGCCCTTTGCCTAGCCGACGGGCTAGGACGGACCTCGCCTAGAGCCTTTTGCTAGGTGGCTTAGGGCTCCGCCTGAGCCCTTTCGCCTAGCGCTCCGCCTAGCCTAGGGACCTCACTTGAGAAGAAGACTTGCACAAGTGGCACACGCCGCCTAACGTCACACCTGACATGTTAGGCACGCGTAATAGCGATCCCTCAGAACCCACTGGTTTGGCAGAGTCAGCTCGGCTCGGCCACAGGTGATCGGTTCGGCCAAGAGTGCTCGGCTCGGCCAAGTGCTCGGCTTTGCATGGCCGACGAATCCCCCTAGAAGATGAGTCCGCCTAGCAGATGAGTTCGCCTAGCGCCTAGCGAGTGAGTCCCTCGGATGAGTCCGCCTGGCGCCTAGCGGACGAGTCCCTCGGACGGATGAGTCCGCCTAGCGCCTAGCGAGTGAGTCCCTTGGATGAGTCCGCCTGGCGCCTAGCGGATGAGTCCCTCTGACGGATGAGGCCACCTAGCGCCTAGCGGATGAGTTCCTCTAGCGCCTAGCGGATGAGTCCGCCTAGCGCCTAGCGAATGAGTCCCTCGGATGAGTCCTCCTGGCGTCTAGCAGATGAGTCCCTCGGACGGATGAGGCCGCCTAGCGCCTAGTGGATGAGTTCGCCTAGCACCTGAAGCTAGTATGGACGTTGGACTGTTAGGCCCTTTTTTTGAAAGCATAATTTGGGCCACTACAGTTGATATCACGATCTAGTGTTATTTTTCTGCTTTTTTTTCTCTCTCAATGTTCTACAATGAACATAAAGTCAATAGTTGAATTAAACATTTCGTTCTGGTTGGAAATGAAAACTCACATCCATGGGCAAAGATCAATGGAGGAATATCACCAAGTAAAATGTACAACCCTCGTATAAAAATCCGCCAGCCTTGGAAACCCAGTGTATATTAGTAGATCTTACATAACAAATTGGATGGTAGATACCCAATACAGTTGATATCATAATTTGGGCCACTACAGTTGATATCACGATCTAGTGTTATTTTTCTGCTTTTTTTTCTCTCTCAATGTTCTACAATGAACATAAAGTCAATAGTTGAATTAAACATTTCGTTCTGGTTGGAAATGAAAACTCACATCCATGGGCAAAGATCAATGGAGGAATATCACCAAGTAAAATGTACAACCCTCGTATAAAAATCCGCCAGCCTTGGAAACCCAGTGTATATTAGTAGATCTTACATAACAAACTGGATGGTAGATACCCAATACATTTATAAACAGCTCGAACATAGCATCTCAGGCAAGCGGGTAGGAGCGGGTTATAATCAGTATCAGGTTGAATTCGGGACAACACAACACATTTATGACTTTTGAAGGGGATAATGCCTCCTGAGTCCTGTGTAGTTACTTTTGATCAACTGTTTTCAACAGAAAAATAGAAATGATAGAATGGAGTAAGGTCATTCAAAGTTAATAAATGGGCTGTCTGTTCAGTCACACGCACACACACGAGACTAAGGTACGTGGGGGCAATTGTTAAGTTCTGCTCTAGTTTTCAAGTTTTGGAGTGCAATTTGCATGATTCTGAGATTAGAAATTGGCTAGTTCTGATTGCAGTTTCAGGTTGATGCTAGCATTTTCAGCATGTAATTAGATTTTGTTGCTAGTGATTTTGTTATTCCCATAACAATTGATGGTCTCTTGTACAATGGTTCTTTCTAAAGGAAAAATGCTGAAAAATCGTGTAGGACACGTTTGGCAATCTATCTCTCTTATTGCTTCGAATGCTGCAGCTGTACTTCCTGCTTATTGGTGCCTTCGCCAAAAGGTGCTCACTCATTCATTGTGAATTGTGATTGAATTGGAGTTTTTAAGAAAAAATTATGACGTGCAAGTTGTATTAGTTTTTTAGCTGATATTAGACAGTTCTGAATTAAAGTTGAGGCACAAGCTACAAAATTCTTTGACCATTTTTTTTATTTTAGCTAATCAAGATCAAATAATTCATCCTTGTGCAGGCATTCGCAGAATGGGTGCTTTTCATGTCTAGTGGCATTTCTAGTGGATTATATCATGCATGTGATGTAGGCACTTGGTGCCCATTATCTTTTCATGTGGTGCAGGTAATTTTTCTTTGTCCCCTTCATGAGTTCTATGTGGAGAGAGAGAGAGAGAGAGAGAGAGAGAGAGAGAGAGAGTTGAATTCTGACATTGTAACATGCCCACCGTGTCCCTATCATATCCCTCGTGTCCTAGTTGGTCCCCAAGGCGTCACCAGCGTATCCCCAGCGCTTTTGACTACTAAATACATTGACCACATATTGGGTCTTGTTCGACACATTTCAGGAGTGTGTCCAGAAACGGACACGTATCCCACACGGATATTGACCGTGTCGTTACCGTGCCAAAATAATTAATTAAAACAAAACAATTACAACTACTCCGTAGAATAGTGGCAAAAGTCCGAGTATCATTCCACAGGGACAAGAGTACGTATTTGAATTGGTTCCGACCAATTTCTATTCCAATTTGAGAACAAAATTCAAGTTTTGGTTTTGTATTTAACACTAAGAAAGCAAAAAGGAAATTTGATTTTGTAGAACAAATGGAAAAAGGTCTAGGGTATTGAATCCGGTTTCCTCATAACATGATTTCGCTTGGTTAAGAACTATCCTTTCAAAGTAACACAAAATGGTCTTGAATAATCGATTGGCATAGGTTAGCTTAGCATCGTACAAATTGTCTTACTAGCACGAGCTGTATCTAACTACAACCCGTCTAATAGCACACCTTGTCTTGCCAAGCATAGCCTATCTCAACCAATTCCAAGAACAATGACACACATGGCTGTATGAAGTTGTTTGGAATCTAGAATACAAACACAATTGGTGGATGAAATAAGAACCATTCAAACCATTCATTGAAAATGAAAGCATCCTTAAAGTCATACAACCAAAGTTCAAATAGGTATTCTTAAACCAATACAAAATTCGTACTACTCAGAAATCTCTAGACTAGGAGTCTAGCCGGCCATTCGGAAGGAGGATCTTTAAGGTTGAGAGCATTCTTCTTGTAGTTTTCCTTGTTCTTCTCCTCTCCTAGCTCTCTCCTCTTTCTTAGCCTTGAAGCAAGTTTTCTTTGTGTTCCTAGGCAAGAGATCTCCCTAAAAATGACCCCAAAAGGCTTAAATATCTTCAAAATCCGAAGTTGCCCTTTCGGATTCCAAACAGTAAAAAAACACAGGCTAAAGTTGGCTAATCTCGTCCAATGGGAAAGGCGATTCATCCGATTGGATGGACCAGACACGTGGCTTGCAAAAATCATCCGTGAGCTTGAATTTTGGCTTGTCCAGTTGGATCAATCTTGTCCTGTTGGATGGACTGGATACATGGCTTGGAAAATTAGGTAGAGAGCTTGAATCTCAGCTTGTCTGGTTCGAGCTAAGATGCAACTAGTTGGATTTGGTTCTTGTTTTGCCGCCAGGCCTCACTCTTCACTCCTTGCTCACTCCCACATGTTCCATCCTTGATCATTTAGCTCCAATCCCATCACAGTTGGCCTTTAACCCCTCAAACACAAACATGTATAAACATCCAAGTAGCATTAACATGGACTTAACAAAGATAGGTTGTGGACCTTAAATGTCACCTTTAAGCCCCTATCAGATGAGAGAGAGAGAGAGAGAGAGAGAGATATGTTACTTTTTAGGTTTTCCTACGGTCAGATATCATTGTGACTAGTTAACCTGACATTCTCATTGACTTTTTCGCGTTCTTTTTTTTTGTGTGTGTGTGTGTGTGTGTGTGAGAGAGAGAGAGAGAGAGAGAGAGAGAGAGAGAGAGAGAGAGATTATTTCCGAAGTTTTCCTATGGTGAGATATCCTTGACTAGTTAACAATGACATGTTCTCAGTTTATGGATTTTTGGCTCTCTTTCATGGCGGTGGTGAGCACTTTTGTGTACCTAGCTGATATCAGTGATGCTTCTCGGAGGACAATTCATACAGTGGTGGCAATTATTACCGCCCTTATGGCAGAAACTGGACCGACCAGGTATTGGATCACATAACTTCAAATTTATGAATCTTAGTGGCGGGCTTTTAATCAGAATAAATTTTGCAGGTCTACCAATATTGCCCTTGTAATAGCAATTGGGGCTTTGGGTCTTCTTATTGCATGGTTGATTGAGTTCTGTACGAAAGTTAGGTCTCTTTCCTTTTCAATGGGACTCCGTCTCAATATTCACCACAGGTGAGTATTCTCCTTTATCAAAATCTTAATGTTTTTTTAAAATTTTATTATTCAGATATGTTTCGAGCTAAAATGCATTTGACACTGATTCATATTCTGAAAATACATCCGTTTCCATTGCAGTCTACACTAATTTCCGGCGCTTTTACTAATCATCTAGAAAGGGGGAATACCTTATGCATTACTTCAATTTCAGTAGTAATTGTAGTTTTGATGAAGTGCCATGTGAACATTCGGTGCAGGTGGCGAGCTACTAGAGTATGGTTGAAGAATCTCGTCAAGACGCTTGTAAGACGTTTCCGGTGGGGATTTGTACTAGCAGGATTCGCTGCCTTAGGAATGGCTGCAATTAGCTGGACACTGGAATCCAGTGAAAGCTATTGGGTTTGGCACAGGTATGACTACTTCATAACCAAATGCGAGCCCTTTAAGGCGCTGTTTGTTAACCCTTTTCACATTAGTTGCTTTTCCAGCTTAGAAAGCTCAAAAGTTATCTAGTACCGGTGTTAGATGCCTTTTGAAACTAATATCAACCCTTTTAAGTGTGATCGAATGGGAATCTCTCTCTCTCTCTCTCTCTCTCTCTCTCATATGTTTGGTGCATAAAATGGTTTGCAGCCTGTGGCATGTCAGCATATACACTTCTTCTTTCCTCTTTCTCTGTTCGAAAGCAAAGACAGTTGACGGTGAGAATCAAGAACCTTCGGATGCGAATTATGCTTTAACTCGGCAGGATTCTTTTTCAAGATCGGGAATAGAAAGATAAAGTCAGATTTCCTCAGCGTAAGCCTTGAGGGATGACGAGTTTTTGTTAGGGTCCATGAAATAAGACCCTTTTCACTTCATCAACCGAAGCAGTTTGATCTAAGTTTTTCTAACTGCACGGTTTGAGTTTTAGGAAACGGATAGTTTTCCACACCGATGTACTTAGTATTTATGCATCTTTAGATACAGCAAATAGCTGAGGGAAGGGGGAAAAAACACTATTGGAAGTCGAGGTAGCAAAGATAGGACCAAAAATAACAGAGATGATGATGTTGTAGTCTTGTAAACTCTGCAATATTGTCCATAGTCTTGTATTATTCATTTGTTTCAATTTCATAATGGCATTAGATTTGTAGATATTCATGTAACAAAGCTTGTAGGCATGTTATATACGACGTTTACGGAGATTTTTCATCATGCGTCGTAAGTTTCAATATATTTCAATGATGGAGATGGAGTACTTGGGATCAGCAGAATTCTAAAACTACGGAACCAAATGGTTTCACACAGGGAGAATATGCAGAGCAACGACCCCAAGAGTTTGGAGGATATCTTGAGAAAAGGTTTTAGCACCGGTGTATCCTATAAGTACTCCAAGTTCATATGTACAATTCTCAGCTCGAGTTGCCCTTTCTATTTGGAAAATTTATACGAGAATCTTGGAGAATTGCTCCTCCTCTCTCAAAATGTACCCCACATCCTATTGGGAGACTATGCGATGATGCTGCAGGACCATTGAATATTTAAAACTTTGGTAGCCGCAGTAAACCGCTTTGATGGCTAGCTAAACGATTCCAAATTACCTATCTATGATTGGAAAACTATTTCCTCTGAAGAGTTCATTTTATTCTGAAATTAATATATTTCAAAAAAAATTGCAGGCAGCAGTGCAGAAGAGTTCATTTTATTCCAAAAAAAATTGCAGGTAGCAGTGCAGAAGAGTTCATTTTATTCTGAAATTAATATTCATACAATGCCCCCTTAAAATCATTAAAAAAAACATAATAAAAGCTTAAAAGGCACAGTGCAAATCCCCAATAAAAAATATATATTTATACTCAATTAAAAATGTCCCCTGAATGGGTCACTCAAGAGCCCTCCCAAAAATACACACAAAATAGGAGGAAACTGGACACTGTACTTATTCTTCAGCTTCCAGTGAAATCTTTATACACAAATTTCCCCACACTTACGCAAGTAAGGGTTCTCGAAGAAACGCCATTTTTTCACAAAACCTGAATTACATCCTGAAGTGGCCGGTTCTCAGAAATGAATGTACCCGCTTCGTTTAAATCTCTGCACATTTCAACATCCAATGCAAATTCGACTTCACTGGCAATTTTTGTTTTTCTTCAAGACGAATACAGTACTTGAGATTTTCTCCTGAGACGCCATTGGTTTCTTCAGCAGGACTTTGGCAGTCTTATATCGTTGAAATACCACTCTATGAAACCGAAGAATTGCAAATATCCATAACGAATAACGATATATAGAAATATTGGAACTAAGAGGCACATCTCTGTTATTCTTCCCTGATTGAACTGCTCCTAAAGGAATGAGAAGAGAGTGAATTTGTGTCTGAAGCCGATAGCTCTCCGTAATCCTTTCGGATACTCCAGAGGATCTCTGCACATCTCCTCATGGTTGGCCGGTTTTGTCTGTAAGGAGCCAAGCATTGTAAGGCTAGCTCGAGGGTCTTTTCCAGAGCTAAATTATTGGCAGGAGATCGTTCCAGCCTTGGGTCCAACACTAAAATTGCATCTCCATCAGTGAACTTCTTGATTGCCTGCATTTTACCAATTCAAGTCATCTAATCCATTCAATCACACAATGTTTTCTTCAAGCAGACAAAGGACAGCAAGTTGACTCGACACTAAAATGGAAGCAGGCTTCTTGATGATTTTAATTATTCAAATGACTGATGAATAAGTGAAGGAAGACGAGGTGGAATTGACATCCAAATTACCTGGGGAAATGTTAGGATGCGTTAAGAAATTGCGAAACGGAAAAAAGGGAATCAGAAGTATGTGAGAAATGGGATTCTATGAAAAGTACTTGCTCTCTTTCTCCAAAAAAAAAAAAGAACTGAGAATAAGCAGGAACATAATTCCCTTGTTTGGTTTCGAAGAGAGAGAAAGGACAATAATAAGAGAAGAACAACTAGGAAAAAAGAATGAAAATAGGACAGAATAAGAAAGAAAATTGAGGAAATTTACTTTTCCTGTCACCAAACAAAGGAAGGGAAATCATTCCTTTCGTTTTTCGCTTTCTCTCCTCGAGTTCCAAACACACCCTCGATGGTGCGACACACAATCAAATCTCACCTTCACGCCAATTGGGTAGTTAACTTGCAAGAGGGTTAGCCCCATTGGGTAAGCCATTGGCATCAGATGAAGAACTTCTCTTGAATTCATATTTTTTATATGTTAAAACTGATGCACAACATACCATAAGTGAAAGGAAGAAGAAATCACAGTACCCATCTTGTCGTTAAGCGTTGTTCCTTCAATTCCTGTTTAGGTTCAATAGGACGCCTGCCAGTGACTAGCTCCACCAGTAACACACCAAACGAATAAACATCGCTCTTCTCAGTTAGCTGATAGGTTCTTAGGTATTCAGGGTCCAAGTATCCGGCAGTTCCTCTTACTTGCGTGGATACATGGGTAGCATCACTGTCAGCTGCCAATCGAGCAAAACCAAAGTCGGCCACCTTGGCCCGAAGTTTCTCAGTTATGAGAATGTTGGAAGACTTGATATCCCTATGAATGATAGGGTGATCTGCATAAAGAGCATACATTAAACAAATCTCATCACTTGAAAGAGGTGCAAATTCAAGTGGTGCCATAATTCGTAAGGCATAAAAAAAAAAAAATAATAAAAAACAAACTTGAAACTTCCCATTCCAAGAAATTGAAATCATGGATAGTAGAATATAGACCTGTATACATATGGAGATAGGTTACTGCATGGGCCACGTCTACTGCAATATCTAGACGGGCAGCAAGATCAAGAATATTACCGCGCATGCCTGCACAGTTACAAATTAGTACTTCAAAATGTTTACCATGAAAAAGTAGAGAGAAATTCTGGCGATCTAAAAAAACAATAAGGTCGAATAGAACTCACAATCCAAGTGATCTCTAAGGGTCCCATTGGGAACATATTCCACGACAACAACTCTTTCATCTTCATGTTCTAAGTACCCATAGTACTTGACCAAACTCAGATGTTCAATTTGTGCTAGTGTCCGAATCTCGTTTTGAAATTCCTGCCCCAAATGCTTATCATATGCACTCTGCATATAAAGGTGAGAAGAAAGAAAGTTAAACCTTGTTCATTATGTTTTAAGCTCCGGAATAATTTAAGGAATTTGCTTCGTACCTTTTTAGCACGTTTAATTGCAACAACGGTTCCATCTTGAAGCCTGCCCTTGTACACAGTCCCGAAACCCCCTTGTCCGATTTTCAATGTAGGGGAAAAGTTCTTCGTAGCCCCGAGTATTTCTTGCATAGTGAATTTAACACTCCCAGGCTCTCTCGTAGGCTTAGATTTATTGGAAGTGGCATAAATACCCCGAATTGAGCCACGATTCTTCACACTACCACCACTCGAAGCATCTGATGCAACTAAGAATTGAATAACTGAAGAACTTATTCCCATGTATCCAATCTATTACACAAAACAAATAAAAGTAGTATCGTAATATGACTTTCACAATTATTATTTTTATTGCTTATGCTTGGGCGTTGAGGAAGCATGGATGGCTAACGCTGATAGCTAACACTCAAAACAGCCAAATACTACAAAATATTTAGAAATTCAAAAGAAGTTAAGAAAGATGAATCATGACATCATATAGGCTCTATAGCCATTGCTTTCAACTGATCTTCATTAACATAAAGGAAAGAGACTTCATGCAGCAAAATGGTGTAGTATTTCCCTTCTCTTTCTTGTAGTTACAAAAACAATTTAAGTTTCAAGAATCTCCCAAAGCATCAGAAATTCAGAATACCCAGGTATTCAGCCAGAGAAGATATTGGGGATATTGTCTCTGAAACACACAAGGGAAATGAAAGAAATGTAAGAGAAGAACACTGGCATGCTCTCGTTATAGGGCATTTCATTGAGCTGCAATCTTCTCCTTTTAATTTATGTATATATGCATATATTGTCTCTGAAACACACGATGGAAATGAAAGAAATGTAAGAGAAACACAGGCATGTTGTCGTAATAGGACATTTGATCGAGCTGCATCTCCTTTTATTTTTCATGTGTGACATTCCTTTTCTGTTAACATGTGGAAGTACATGGTTGGAGGAAGAGCAGGGGCAGAACTACATTGGCACCCCTTCCAGCTTGAGAAAACATCAGATCTATATCCCACAAACATAGTTACTCAAAAGTTGAGAACTTCTTTCTATGGCACCCCCAATAGGTTTTTATTCTATAGTGGTTCTGAAATGGCATTTCAAATTGTAAACACACCAACATATACGATATTTAAATTTGAAAATAACTTTGATCATGTACTAAGTTACTAACTACTATGCATTATGCCTTCACATAAGACCCTGTTACACCGCAAATTAAGTACAAAGATGGCAATGATGTCCAACTTTTCCCCCGATCGCAAATTGTTTTAATAGCATCGTTCCGTAATGCCGTAATGGCTTGCAACTAGAGTACTGAAATTTTTATTATTCATCAGCAGATCAAGAGATCACTTTCTATGAATGTGTTCTATATTCCAATGGTAGAATTTCGTACTTCGACTTGAACAATTGTAGATTAAGTTGCCCAAATAATGCCAGACTGGAAGATAAGCTACTTGGTATTGCGATAAAATCGACCTAAACGAAATCCTGATTATGCTTAGGAGAGCAAGCTTTTATTTGCCCTTTCCACAACCGTCTTCCACTCTTCAGAAAATGTAGGTAAAGGTGAAAGGCAGCTAGGGTTTTAAATCGCGGTATGGGTATAGCCAATGGTACAGTTGATGCAGCCATACGTAGGCAAATAAAGGAATCGAAGGTTCAAAATCACTTTACATAACGGTTGATACGACACAGAAGGCTTAGAAGATCAACAACTTGAAAGCCTAATCATTACTGAGGAAGAAAGTTCAAATCAGTATAACTTCCTTTCTCCTTCGAATTCTCAATGTTTTAGTCAGAAATTACCACCAAAAAAAAAAATCAACAACTGAGCACCGACACAAAATCATCAGAGAGAAATATCACGCTCAGAGAATAAGATCAAGAATTATAATTGTTCAACCAAAAATTAGAAACAAAATGTATCCCCAACCAATCACTTGAAGGTCAGTTACACCAGTTAAATTCAATTTTATCTACTCTCGTAGGTTAATTTTGAGAAATTCATTCCATTGAGAGAGTAAATTACCAGAAGGAGCAGCGAATTCACTCATCGAATTGCCGAATTTCAAATCAGCTTTGGTATCCGGCGGAGTGAAACACGAGACGAAAGCTCCGGCGACCGACATGGCGGCGATCACGACGGGGTTACCGCCGGAGCTCGACTTCTTGGAGGAGGACGAGGAGGAGTAGACGGAGCACGGTGACTGTGTATACCGGTCCGGCGTACGCAGAGAGCCGGTACTCCGGTACCGGCCGTCGCGCGGCGAGTTTGGAGTTCTCATTGCCAGAGGAGAGAGAGAGAGAGAGAGAGAGGTGGAAAATGGCGGGTAGATGGAGAGCGAGCGAAAGAACTGCAAGTGGGGGTTTGAGCAAAGACGACTTTGAAATTCCTTCGGAGGGCGGAGATATTTTGGTATTTTTGTTGAAATGTTTTTTAGTTACTCATTTTGTCTTCAAGTTAAAGGCAACTCTTTTTTTTTTTTTTTTTCTTTTCTACTTTTTGGTATTATTTACATTTATTAGTAATTTGTTGTTTTCGTCATTATTTTTTTCCTTTATATCGATGATAGGAAGAATCAGAAAATAGTACTGTAAAAATATAGGTCAAGGTTGAAAAAAGTTAAGATAGAACGACACTAAAGACAAAAATACCAGTTGTATCAAACTTTTTTGAGTCTTTGGTGAATTTTTTTTTTTTGGGTCGAATTTTTTTCCATTTTAGACTCCTCTCGCAAGTCGCATTGAGTAATTAATCCCAAAAATAGAACTTTGAATAAATTTTTTTTGAAAGGACGAAAATTTTCCAAAACAAAAATTTGGAAGTATGAGTAAATATATTAGGGAGAATAATAAGTATTTTGTCGCTTTCAAGAAGACAAAAATATTAAAATCGAATTAAGGAGAATGAGACCTAAATTACCCTTTGCTTTTATTTATCTTTTTGATCGGAGATTACCCTTTGATTGCCAATAATAGTAGTAAGGCTCATTCTGGCCAATTTTTCATTAAAATGATGTAATAAGATTTATATAAAGTACATGTTATCTATCAAATTTGTAAACATTTTACAAGAGACTTTTAAAAAGTAAGACTTTAGTTTAGGGGTGTCCACGGATCGGATCCGGACGGATCGGATCCGGATCCGATCTGCTCAGAGCGGATTGTGGTTTTCAAGATCAGGAACCGATCCGTATGTGACATACGGATGGATCGGATCGGGCGGATTTGACAGATTAAAGAAGGATAATTGCACGGATTGAGCGGATCCGATCGATCCGATCCAGTCAAAGCGGATTTGGGTTTTTAGGATCCGCAACCCATCCGTACATACCTCGGATGGATCAACGGATCGGTTCGGATTGGTCGGATTGGCGGATCGGATGATCCGTTGGGCAGCCCTAGTTTAGTTATTTCACTTATCATTTGGCTCTGCTCCTTTCTTTTACCTTGTCTATATCTTCGATTCTTCTTAATAAGATGAATTGAAAAAGCAAGAATTGTAAACAAAAGTTGAAAAAAAAAAAAAAAACTCAGATCAATCTTATATCCATGAGAGTTGAACCGAAAACCTCATGTGCCTTCAGGGATTAAGGAGTAGCCTTGAATAACAGACTCATCAGTTCAGATTGAGCTAGTTCATCTCAACTACGCTAAATAAGGATCGATTTGATGTTATAGATTCCTCGAAGTCAGCTAAGCTGTTCGTGCATGGGAACGTCTTCCCCTCTACCGCATAGTTCTTGGCTCTCTCTAAACTAGTTTTTCCCAAAAATCGAGACATGTCATCCTCTCACAATACAACACATAAAAAAGGTGTGAACACAAAAACCAAGAGAGTTTTAAAACAAAATTACCTTAGTGGAACGGGGCCTTAAAAAATAAATTCGGTGAAAACTACTACCAAGCTGGAGAATGTTTTAAAAGAAGCGCTCAAACCCCGAGGTTCCCGTGGAGATTGATAGTCCAATAGTTGCAAAACATAATTTCAAAACCTATTGACTTTTTTAGTTTGCTTTGTTTAATGAAACTTTGATTTGTTTCGGAGTAGTAGTTTTATGGTAGCTAAATGGAGTTAAAATAACATCATTAGTTGGTGAGTCATGTGCCAGCCATGGAGTAATAATTTAATTCTCTTTCATGCACAAACCTTTAGTATGTTATTGTATTTATATTTTGTGGCCCAAGCAAATGACCACTTTTATGAAGTTTAGCACCTTCTAGAGCAAATTAATCAGCAGAAGCAGTTAAAAAACAATTAATCAAGTTCTTGATTAAAAGGGTTTTACTTATTCAAATATCATTGGCATTACTAACATTTGCATTTTACCAATTTTTTTTTTTTTTTTGGCATTACTAATTACAACTACTACTAGTATACATCCAAAAAGAGTTAAAGCAATAACTAATGACCCCCTCCCCCAAGCCAACCGATCGAGTCTTGGGTCAGGCTATAAGAGTAAGTAATTTCTTGTGAATTTCCTAGCCTGGGCGTAGACGGGTTTGCCTTTGACCGGACCGGTTAGATCTAGTCGAGGTGCTCGTGACCTAACATAGACACTCCTGACCGTCAAACCAAAAAAATACATTAAAATTGTTTTGGGGCTTTTACATCACTTAACTTGAAAGTTAAAAAATTATGAAACGGTAAGAGTGTATTATAGTAATAGGTATATGTATCTAACTATCTATATACATAATACATATATAGCTCATGTTCGAAACCTCTCAAGTATTATTAACCTTTTGAGGTCATTACATACGGTGCTTTGCTCCACAAATGAGTGGCGGGATTGAAGCCTAAGATGAGTCGAAATGCCCATAAGCTGAGCCATGCATACAATATGAAAAAAAAATACTAAAAGATATATAAACAGAAGACGTACACTACATGCACGGATGCACCCAATCCTCTTGAGCATTCTTATCGCGAAGGACACAGCATTAATGAAGACAGAAAATGACATAGCTTATGTTGTAATCCAGATCCAACCACCTGAATCGCACATCACCATAAAATCAATAAGGAAAATGCTAACCTTAACTCAAATGATGGAAGATAATGTGTAGAAAGTACATCGATATCCGTAAAAAATATATTGAAATCCGTAAAAATATTGTGATGTTTATAAAATGTGTATTAATATCCGAACTTGTATGTCATTATAGGTCTACTAAGCTTCACCTGGGTGGAGATTAGCGGGACCCAATCAATTATTCTTAGATAAAAAGTAATTTAACTACCATAGTAGATCATTTGTCTCTATTTACCTTTGTCAAAATCACAGTTGGGTTGAGCTGAAAATACAAGTTGGTTTGTGTAGTTGACCGGATGGTGGGGCCGAATTTTGGGCCATACAAGTGAGCCCAACCTGATGCAGGCCTAGTTAACCCGACGACCGAAGCCTACTGACGACCCAACAGCACTACAACCAAAATGTTGGTTTGTGTAGTAGACTTTTCTCAATCCATATGAATAATTAATCTCAAAAATAATAATTGAATACAAAAATTTTTAAAAGGGCAAAAAAATTCCGAATCAAAAATTTGGAAATATGAGTAAATGTATTAGGCAGAATAATAAGTATTTTGTGGCTTTTCAAGAAGACAAAAATATCAAAATCAAGTTAAGAAGAATGAGACCTAAATTACCCTTTGCTTTTATTTATTTATTTGGTCGGAAATTACCCTTTGATTGCCAATACTAGTAGTTCTGGCCAATTTTTAATTAAAATGATGAAATAAGATTTATATAAACTACATGTTATGTATCTATCAAATTTGTAAACATTTTACAAGAGACTTTAAAAAAGTAAGACTTTGGTTATTTCACTAATCATTTGTCTTTACGTCTTTCTTTTACCTTATATATATATCTTTGATTCCTCTTACTAAGATGAATTGGAAAAATAAGAATTGTAAACAAAAGTTTGGGAAAAAAAAAAACTCGGGTCAATCTTATGTCCATAAAAATTGAACCGAAAACCTCACGTTCCAAAAAAGTGCTACACAATTATTGGGTCAAATCCCGAGGTTCATGTGTAGATTGATAGTCCAATAGTTGCAAAACATGATTTCAAAACCTATTGACTTCTAGTTGGTGAGTTATGTCCCAGACATGGAGCAATAACTCGGTCTCTTCCATGCACAAACCCTTATACGTAGCTTATAGGTTATGGTATCTAACAGTGTAGTATATCTTGTGGCCCAAGCAAATGACTGCTTTTATGAAGTTCAGCACCTCATGTTTCCATAACACCTCTAATTTTTTTTTTTTTGAATTTTCTAAAATGTAAGGTCTACTCTCTCTTTTTAATAGATAAACATACCCTCACATTAAATTTAAAACATAATACACTCTCGCCGGTAAAGTTCGCCGGTGCCGGAAAAGTCGTCGGCACAGATAATCATATCTTTTTTTTAAAACCTACTGGAGATCATATGTGGTTATCTAGACTCATAAGATAGTGGTTATCTGAACTCATAAAATGTGATTATCTGGACTATATATTTTTTTGAAAGCCTACTGGAGATTAGATGTGTTTTGGGGTTGATATGGGTGGGATATGAGTGTGGGATAATAGAGAAATGTATTGTATTCCTCTTTTGCCCTTGGTAAGTTTTGAAAATGTTGAAATTTCCTATTTAATTTTTTTAACACACAAGATTAATAGTATAATTTTCATTTAGGATATATAATTACTAGCCTTTCTAATGCTCAATTTCCCAAAACCACGTTCTGATCTTGAAGATGAAATAGAGCTTCAGCTTTAATAAATCTACATCTCATGTTGGGTTTCAATTCTTCAAATTGCTTGTCGATTTGAGATGTTCTATTCGAAAACTGAGAGCCTGTTCTTTCTTATTCATCCCTTGATTTCTCCACTGGGTGTCCAAAAACCTCTCCAATGGGCAACAACCGACACTCAGGTAACGAGCTAAAACTCCGGCAATGGCCAAATGGGTGACTCGTTCTCTCTTCCGTCACCGTTCTCGCTGCCTTAACGTAGATACTATCATCATTTCGAGTATTATTCTCCTTGCGATCCTCCTGGTCATCGAATGAATGTAAAGAACGAAGAAAGGCCACCGGATTCAGGTTGCTTTTCGGTGGCGGTGGCTGCGGCAACTCCACCACCAACCACCACTCCTCCTCCAGCCACTGTCTCATCCCCGCCTCCTCAAACATGCCACACCAGCAATAAAACCCAATTTAGCTCCCACAATATTTTTGAACTTCTTTATAACACAAGCTGTGTTCATAGAACATATGGACAGGAAATCCAACCAGATAAAGGTCCCAAGAAAGCACGACAATGGTACTGTACTCGAAAAACATGTTATTGATGCTGAAAATTGTCCACAATCCCTGATACATCTCATCATGATGATATATGGCAAAGATAGACTCCAATGTTCCAAAAGAACGCATGCAATGAATATGTACGTTGATTTCGGATCCACCTCCTCATCGTTTGGCAATCCAAGTATGTCTTCTCTAAACAAGTTCTCTTTTTCCTGAGCCACAATTTCTTTTAAGTGCTCGATCACCAGTTTAAAATGGGAATGATCTGCAAGAGACAAAAAATTATCATACAACCCGAAAGTGCGAATATCATGATTTTAGTAATCTAACCAAATTAAATTATGCACTCTTCTAATTTAATTTGGGTAAGAATTTTTGAATCAGTTGGGTACAAACATCTTGTAACAGTGTTGATCTAGTCTCTTAAGACGGTCTGATCAATTCCCGGAAAGGCTTAGCAAACGGACCTTCACTTTAAGCTACAACTCACCAAATTCGACAATCCCTCCTCTTTCTATCTACTCTATTTTTTTTAGGGAACATAACTCCAAAGAGGAGATCAATTACATTAAATCTTAATTCGGTAATCCCTTTCTTTCTATTTCATTTTTCTTTATTTTCATAACATAACTCCAACGAGGGCAACGGTCTTCTTTAGTCATTAATTTTACACCTCAACTCCAACGGCCTTCGCGCTCGATCTCCCCTTTCCCAGCAAAGAACACAGTGTTGTTCACAGCCCAAACCTTAATTCCTTCAGGACCCACACCAGGCAAGGCTAGGTCACCCTCACAAGGGTACCGTCCTTGACTTTGTCGACCTCGACTAGGTTTGAAGGTCCGTCCATTTGGAATGGGTTCTCCATCTTAAATTTTCGAGAAGGGCCATGAACAACAACTGAAAGTCCCCCAAAATCAGTAAAATAAAAAATAAATGGAACACGTGGTAATAAGAGCATCTCCAGCCTTTACCCAATGTTTTACTCAAATTTGAGCGGAAACTTCATTTGGTATGAATCACTCCAGTACACAAAGTCAAAACTAAGTTCAAATTTGAATTAAAGTTTCGTTAGTGACATTATTATAAAATGTATAGAGAAAAAAATCATTAAAAATTTCAAGTAAAATTTGGGTAAAACTCAATCTCATACGAGGTTATGAGTTTAAGGGACTTTCTGATACTTTCACTTAGAATGAATTTAATTCTAAGTCTATTAAAAGGGTATCTCCAACCATTACTTTTTTCTTAAATCAAACCCAAATTTCAGTAAAAAAAACTCCTTACTTCCACTCTAATCCTAGACTCAAACCTATACCAAATAGTAAAATTTGAAGTAAAATTTTACTCAAATTAAGAGGAAGACTCAAATTTTACCCAAACTTCACAAGCCTTTTTTTGCCTTCCAAATTTATAAACATGCCCTCAATTGAAAATAGGAGTATATATTTGTTCAATAGTGAGAGAGTGTCGGAGCCAACTTAGGCGCAACTCAACTATCTCCCTCCTCGGTCAGGTCAAATATAGACATCCACTACAGGACTAGAGGATACTTTATTGTGATCAAAACGTCATTCACTAAGACCAAAATTTAAATGAAATTGTGATCAAACCGTAGATATTGATTTTGATGCAGGGAGGCGTGTTGAAATAAGAACGCGCAACAAGGACAGTCACGAATTTTGTCTGAACTAGAGGTACTCCCTCCTTGAACAAACGATATTGAGTAAAAACTCGATTTTCTTAATTCATAAACAACCAAATTCTAATGTCACCCTACTACTTGTTTTATACTAAAAAACTAGGACCGAAAAAGAAACAGCAAAACAGGAAGCTGAATCCCGGTAAATAAAGAAATAAATAAAAAGGAAACATTAAACTAGGAAATCAATTGCTCTAAGATGCCTAATCTCCTAATTCGAAGAATCCTAAAAAAATATAGAAATAAACATTCCTAACTACATTAAAACAAACAAGGAAAGTAAAATCTTGATTAAAATAAAACACACCTACTAAAATACTAATTTCAAATAATAAAATAAAATTCCTATATTTCTAAAATACTTCCAATATTGCTCTGCATCAGATTTACACACGCACTTTTTTTTATTATTTATTCTGAAAAAAGTTAATAACTAACCTTTAATCTTATTTATGCTGAGATGAAATGATAAATTTGTAATTTATTTGTACAAGGGGGAAAAAGGGAGTGCAAATGTGTAAAAAATGGAGTGTCACTTCGTTACCCTTAAACCATTTGTAAATTTCAGAACAATTTTGGGGACAAATGGCCGTAATCATTGGATCTAATGATTGATCTCATGATATGTGCTTTCTTCAAAATTCAATAAAAATCAGAAGTTGGGGTTCAAAATCAAGACGATGTAATGAATACCAATTCAATGATTTCAATCACGCTAAATCAAGTAAGATATACAGAGAGATAACAAGTAAGAGAATAATCACATCAACCAGTAACATGAGTTCGATTGAGAACTATGTCCGTTGAATAAAAAATACAAAATCAGAACCAATAGAAGATCAGTTAGAGAGAGAGAGAGAGAGAGAAGCTCTTCGATCAGATTTCAGAGAGAGAACTGTCGATCTGTTGAGTTGTGATGTGGATGGGTTCAGCGAGAGAGTGAGATGGAATACGTGTGTGGAATGTGGTGAGGATTAGAATTACAATTCCTGTCTTTTTTAATGGAATAGATATTCCATTCCAAAGTTTATTCCATTTAAAAAAACACACCCTAACTTTAAGAAGCATGATCCAAAGAACAATCCTAAAAACAAGCATCGACGGCCATGAAAAAAAAAAGAGAGAAAGAGAAACATGGACGGCCATAAGAATCTAGAAATGAGGTGAAGTGGGGCCCAAATAATTTCAGACCACTCTGACAAAATAGTCTCATCGCACCCAATAACTACTCATAGAACAACAGATGGGATGATAAAAAAAAATATTATCTAATCAACCCGTATAATCAACACTGAAGAAGAAGAAATTTTCTTTAAGTAATCTTTCATTTTGTCCAATTAAATCTTATTTACATTAAGAAATTGACCAAACAGCCTTTTCTTCATCTCTTGTCCATAACACTTCCATCCTCCAAAGTCAAATCCAACCAACCAGTAGACTAAACCCCCAATTCCTCCACCTCCGGCGCCTCCTGCCTCTCGTAGGTACGGCCATCAAGTTGCTCTCTCTGAGCCCTACCCCTGTGGTTCGTCCAGCGACAGAATCCAATCACTGAAACAAGGGTGATTACGCTGGCCGTCAGTGACGCTAGAATCTCAATCAACCACTTGACCCAGTGGGCCGGGGTCATCAATTTGCCGGTTTCCGGTGTGGTAATCTGGTTGGTGTTGGGGCTATTGAAGTTGAACACATTAACGGTGCTGTTGTTAATGGTGTAGGACGTCAGAATCTGCTCGACGGAATGTGTTGTCGCGACCCATTTGACACCTCTAACCAGTAGTAACACCAGCACCGTTAACGTCTTCAACAACTTGACGTCCTACAACACCATCAACAACACCACCGTTAACGTCTACAACTTCAATAGCCCTCAGAGCACCACACCACCGGAAAGCCGCAAATTGTTGACCCCGGCCCACTGGATCAAGTGGTCGCTTGAAATTCTGGCCTCATTGTTAGCCAGCGTAATCACTCTTATCTCAGTCATTGCATTCTATCGCTGGAGGAAACACAAGGAAAAGGCTAAAAGAGATCCACCTGACGGTCGTACGTATGAAAAAGATACGCTCACCACACCAAGAGATAAAGAGCAAACAAACTCGCCACCTATCGGAAGTCCACCGAAGGATAAGAGTGAAATAAGAAGAAAATCTTCCATTCAGTCAAAACTGGAATTGACACTTAATTATCAACTGCTCTAATGAGCTACAATCCAAAAGTTCAAATATTGCTGGAACAACCCTCCGGCTATAGGTAGTGTTTCCAAAGTTTGAACCAATCCCGACGTTGACCGTAACAACTTCCAAAACAAAATAAGTTGGAAAGGAAAATTCACTTTGAAATCTAAAAGGACTTTAAGAGACACAAAGGACCTTATTAGTAACTTATTAGAGTACTCAAAAGACCGCTGGAACCCAAATCAATCAGAAAAAGAGACATGTTGCTGGACCTCTTACATGTCTGGAATGAACTCTCCTGTGTCAATGGGGTACATGGGAACCTGGGTTTGGGTTGAAGAGACTTAGGCTGATACAGGTCAAGGGCAGTGTGGTGAATACTGTATAGACAGAATAAGCATGCACATTTGGACTATCAACTGGAGAGGATAGGACTACCAATACCTAGTCCCCCATGGTATTGCTAATAGAGGATAGGACTACCAATACCTAGTCCCCCATGGTATTGTTACCCCCAATTTTAAGGGTTCCAATGAGACTAACAATCCAACCATACTTTGCCAGACCAAACAAACAATTAAAGGTTCCACCGTGGATGAAGAGGCTTATCAAACAAGGCCGTTGTCTTTAAAACAGATTTGCTCATTGCTGTAGGCACTTGAGTCTGTATACGTATGTCTCCCATGGTACAAATATTTTTTCAACCATTAGAAGTAGCATTGTACTCTGATTGTTCAGCGAACTTGAACTGTGTAACTATCTCACTGGAAAAAAAAAACTCGCAAGAACTACAAAAAGACTTTTTGGTCTGTAAATTGGTGCACTGGTTCTGAATACGAAGGAGGAGGACGATCCAACATATAGGGGAAGGAGAATGTTGAGTTTGGAAACTGAAACAAAATTACAGGACAAATTCGGGTCTATCCAGCTCATAAACTAAACCATGAATAATGTGAATAATGCTCTGAAACTGGCGACTATTCTCTTAAAAAGACAAAACATTCTAGGGACAGTTACTCTAGGAATCTTCTTGATCCTGAGAATAGATTTAGAATAATTGCCCCCCAAAAGGTAATATGCATCAAAGAACAAGCCCAAGCCTGCTTGATCTGCGGCGGCGCACACTCGTGGTAAACCCACATAAGAGTATGCACTCATCCGCTCACAAAACTTGGGCATTCCTTTGGGCCTCGACTAGAGATCTAATAAAAGCCGTTACGTAATGGGATGCTAGACCTCGGATACTGTTATTTACTTATGTATCGGCCAATGCGGTACGATACGGTCCGATATCAGGGAATATATACCCGTATCACCGATACCATTACGTTTCACGATACCGCGATTGAAAACCCTAGCCTTTACCCTTATTTGACACTTGGAGTACATAAACCCACCCCATGTCACATACTTGGCCAATGTGGGACAAGAGCCTTTTTCACCTTCTTCAAACCCATAGTCACATGAGACAATTTCTCATCCACCCTTATATGATACTAATACAATATTCCCAATGCTCCTCATTGGATAACAAGATGCTATACAGACATTGACAAAGACTGGAAATTAAGAGTTGTTTTCCTCTTTAGGGGTAGATATTGAGATAGAGAATTAAGGAAAAACTAGTTAGTTTAGCCATGATTTTTAAAAAACTTTACAAAGTTTAACATATAACTACGACATACCATCCAATATGAATTTGCCTGATCAGTGGTCACATCAGCATCTCTTCTCAGAAAAATTGCCTCCCGAGCCAACAAAACCTGCTTCCATAACTGGTCGGTCCCGTAACATTTCCATTTACACCTATCTGGCAAAGATCCAACTTCTGGATTACAAGGATTCTTTGCAACTTCAACAACCCACTTCAGCATTTGCCGGAAACACTTGCGCTTTCTCTTCCGATCCAAAACCTCAGCAGTACTTGCATCAGAAATCTTATTGCCATTGCCATTACACACATTTTGTGTAACATCCAACTCAATATTGTGCGAATCCAAATGCGAGAATCCCGATGGAAAAGCCCCTACAAACTCTGACTCCAACTCCATCAAAGCACCACCCAGATTGGTTCCACTTTCCTGTAACCGTCTGTCCAATCTATCCAGATATTTCACATAAACCAATTTCACAGCAGAACCAACACCAGAACCTCGCCCTGATTCTTGGGCCACCCAATCTCACAACCCATTTATTGAAACCCTATCACAACCACCTTTTTCTCTCACTAACAAGTAGAGTTTGAACAAATCCACTTATTGCCCATCCCCAATCATAGGGAGTAAAGGACGAAAACTGTCATTCCCACATATCTGTCTTAGAAAAATTCCCAACAATTGGTCGAACAAACATCAAAGCTTGTCTTCTTCGGCACAATGAAGAGACACTTTTGAACCCAGTTCGATATTGAAACAGATATCGGGTATTCGAAGATTTCCAACCCATCAGCTATCTTCGACCAGGGCTGCCATATTTTGTGAAATTAAAACCCTAAAACCAAGCATTTCTGTTTCATTCATATTTTCAATATCAGAAAAACTTTCAAAAGAAAAAAAAGAAAAAGAAAAGTGGCCAGATCCCAGATGAAATGGAAGATATAACCGTGTATGGACAAATCAATGGAGGAGGGAGGGAGGGAAATACTGTTATTTTTGGGTTTTAGGCGGGAAGAAATTGACATGGGGCTTGAATGAAATTTAGGCGCACATCTCTCTAAATTACAGTACCAAAGGAGAGAGAAGAGGGTATTTTGGGCCTCCCCTGGGTAAAAAAAACAAGTTTGGTTTTTTTTTTTTATTCAAAAAAAATTCGCATTTGTCAATCTTGCATCGATTTTTTGTGATTTCTTGATTCGTCTTAACGAGAGGAATCTAAAAAGTATACAATTATGATCAAAATTTTTAAAAAGTTCACTAAAGACAAAAATAATCCAAATTTTATGGTTTATTGGATTATATTTTGTCTTTATTCACAAAACTTTAAGTTTGGTTAATAATTTTATACTTTTTAGATTTCTCTCGTCGAGACGAATCAAGAAACCACAAAAAATCGACGCA